>WNWK01003689.1:0-159304 GCA_009830355.1 Cherax destructor
CGTCCAGACGGCTAACAATATCCTCCATCCCAGCCCCAGGAAAGCAAACCCCTGTCTCCTACTCCTATCAATCAAACAGAAAGCCCTATCCATGTACCTAACCTGACTGTCCCCAACAACAACAATGTTTTTACCTTCCTTTGTGTCTTTCGTCGTGACGCTCCCAGAAGTCGACTCACATTCATCGGGTAGCACGGAGAATGGGTTCGATGTTTCCAACATTCTCCTGGGTCTTCGTTGTTTCTACCTCTCCACCCGTCCTCTTGAGCCTTAACTTTGTCCCATGCGTTTTAGCCACTGTCCAGGTTCCTTTCCTGGCTTGAGGATTTCAACAGGAGGATCTACGATCCTCTTGTTTTCCTCAGTCAGTCGCTGTATCTCAAGCTTAGCTGCCCTCAGTTCTTCCTTCAGCTGCTGGTAGAGTAGCTCAAGAGGACATCTTCTTCAGATTGACAGAGAGCACACAAGACACGTCTTCACTGAGTTAAGTCAGGTCCACCACAAGTGATTGGGTCAGGTTCTCAGGTTCACACACCTGGGTAGTGTGGCTGACACACCTGGACAGGGAACAACTAATTGAAATCACGTCGAGGGATGGTAACTGACTGAAACCACCTGGTGGGATGGAAACAAATAACTGAAGCCACCTGGTGGATGGGAACAGACTGACGACAACAAAACACTTTATAAAACTCGGAAATCACTTATCCACATAATGCTAAAATTATTTTTTTTGGTAACAAATTAGCGTGCCGTACTTGTTTTCAAAATGTGTGAAGGAATACCGACTAAATGTGAGGATTCATTCCGTTCCAGTCAACTCAAAAATTTCCCTGTCCTTCGTGATGACATTTGAGTCACTTCAAGGAGCAGGAGAGTGCCTCTTCAAAGTGGGTCAGAGCCACCTCAGGAGCACTGTATCCCTAGTACAGAAGCAGAGGGAGGTTCTCCAGGCAAAATGATTATGTCCAGCTGCAGGGCAAATAACCACCGACTCTGCGTTTCTAGTAATGTAGTAAGGGCCATTCTGGCCTGGGTTAAAAATTACGCGCTGCAATGTTTTCCCGATGGTCACTTGTGGAAGGTGCACTGGTCTACTGTCTGCTGGCCACTTTGTAAAGGTGCACTGGTCTACTGTCTCGCTGGTCACTTGTGTAAAGGTGCACTGGTCTACTGTCTCGCTGGTCACTTGTGTAAAGGTGCACTGGTCTACTGTCTCGCTGGTCACTTGTGTAAGGTGCACTGGTCTACTGTCTCGCTGGTCACTTGTGGAGGTGCATTGGTCTACTGTCTCGCTGGTCACTTGTGGAAGGTGCATTGGTCTACTGTCTCGCTGGTCACTTGTGTAAAGGCGCACTGGTCTACTGTCTCGCTGGTCACTTGTGTAAAGGTGCACTGG
Source organism: Cherax destructor (assembly GCA_009830355.1). NCBI lineage: Eukaryota > Metazoa > Arthropoda > Malacostraca > Decapoda > Parastacidae > Cherax > Cherax destructor. Next base: position 1,400 of record WNWK01003689.1, read on the forward strand.
TCTACTGTCTCGCTGGTCACTTGTGTAAAGGTGCACTGGTCTACTGTCTCGCTGGTCACTTGTGGAAGGTGCATTGGTCTACTGTCTCGCTGGTCACTTGTGGAAGGTGCATTGGTCTACTGTCTCGCTGGTCACTTGTGGAAGGTGCATTGGTCTACTGTCTCGTGGCCACTTGTGTAAAGGCGCACTGGTCTACTGTCTCGCTGGTCACTTGTGGAAGGTGCACTGGTCTACTGTCTCGCTGGTCACTTGTGTAAAGGTGCATTGGTCTACTGTCTCGCTGGCCACTTGTGTAAAGGCGCACTGGTCTACTGTCTCGCTGGTCACTTGTGGGAGGTGCACTGGTCTACTGTCTCGCTGGTCACTTGTGTAAAGGTGCACTGGTCTACTGTCTCGCTGGTCACTTGTGGAAGGTGCACTGGTCTACTGTCTCGCTGGCCACTTGTGGAAGGTGCACTGGTCTACTGTCTCGCTGGACACTTGTGGAAGGTGCACTGGTCTACTGTCTCGCTGGACACTTGTGGAAAGTGCACTGGTCTACTGTCTCGCTGGTCACTTGTGGGAGGTGCACTGGTCTACTGTCTCGCTGGTCACTTGTAAGAGGTGCACTGGTCTACTGTCTCGCTGGTCACTTGTGGGAGGTGCACTGGTCTACTGTCTCGCTGGTCACTTGTGGAAGTTGCACTGGTCTACTGTCTCGCTGGTCACTTGTGTAAAGGCGCACTGGTCTACTGTCTCGCTGGTCACTTGTGGAAGGTGCACTGGTCTACTGTCTCGCTGGTCACTTGTGTAAAGGTGCACTGGTCTACTGTCTCGCTGGTCACTTGTGTAAAGGCGCACTGGTCTACTGTCTCGCTGGTCACTTGTGGGAGGTGCACTGGTCTACTGTCTCGCTGGTCACTTGTGGAAGGTGCACTGGTCTACTGTCTCGCTGGTCCTTGTGTAAAGGCGCACTGGTCTACTGTCTCCCTGGTCACTTGTGTAAAGGCGCACTGGTCTACTGTCTCGCTGGTCACTTGTGGGAGGTGCACTGGTCTACTGTCTCGCTGGTCACTTGTGGGAGGTGCACTGGTCTACTGTCTCGCTGGTCACTTGTGGAAGGTGCACTGGTCTACTGTCTCGCTGGACACTTGTGGAAGGTGCATTGGTCACTGTCTGCTGGTCACTTGTGGGAGGTGCACTGGTCTACTGTCTCGCTGGACACTTGTGGAGGTGCACTGGTCTACTGTCTCGCTGGACACTTGTGGAAGGTGCATTGGTCTACTGTCTCGCTGGTCACTTGTGGAAGGTGCATTGGTCTACTGTCTCGCTGGCCACTTGTGTAAAGGCGCACTGGTCTACTGTCTCGCTGGTCACTTGTGTAAAGGTGCACTGGTCTACTGTCTCGCTGGTCACTTGTGTAAAGGTGCACTGGTCTACTGTCTCGCTGGTCACTTGTGGGAGGTGCACTGGTCTACTGTCTCACTGGTCACTTGTGTAAAGGTGCAGTAGTGTACTGCCTCACAGGACACTTCTTTATGGGGCACTGGTCCTCTGTCTCGCTGGACACTTTTGACAGTGTTGGTGTCCGAGGCACTCAACTCTGCAAATTCTGAAGAAATATTGTAAATTCAAGTGGGACGAAGCTCTTGAGTGATCAACATGTCAGCAGAAGGTTGTTATTAAGTTATTTCCGGGAATTTTATCCTCTTGTTCCCAATAATGGTCTTCATTTGCATACAAATAATCGATGTTGAACTGATGAGGCGATTGATGAGGCGATTGATGAGGCGATTGTTGAGGCTGCACGTCGTGTCTCCGGTCTTCAGTATTTCAGTAGCATTTTCGTTTCTTGACGGACCGAAACGTGGTTGAGTTTTTGTTCTCATGTGTGAGGGTTATTTGTGAGTAGGTTATGATTCAGCTTGTCAAGGCGAGCAGTTTCGCTAAAATTTGGTATGCCGATTTCTGGTCCAAAACACACAGACACAGACACAGATACACACAGACACACACACATTTATTGCAAAATGCGTCCCCATTTGACACTAACTACCTAATGTTTTCAGATGCATGCAGTCTTTCCTGAATAAGGTTTAGTCTGTAATGGAGAGAGCGAGAGAGAGATACAGAGAGAGAGAGAGAGAGAGAGAGAAGAGAGAGAGAGAGAGAGAGAGAGAGAGAGAGAGAGAGAGAGAGAGAGACAATGGGAGATAATGGAGAGGGAGGCGAGAGAGAAAGGGAAGGAGAGAGGTAGTAAGGGAGGTAGGGAGGAGGAGAAAGAGGAAAATAAAGTAGAGAGAGAGCTCATCTTGTTGAATACAATATCGAGGAGACAGAAGAGGGCGAGAAATAAACAGCAGCAGCGAGGCGAAAAAAGAGAGAGAACTAGAAACTATATTTTCGGGGCATATTGGACTAGCAATATTGCGGTTTTTTTTTGGGGGGAAGAAGAAAGTGAAAACCATCTTCGACGAAATTTAGACACTTTCCCCCTGGAATCTTTCTTTACAGGAAGAAACTAATACTGGTAACGCGGTTATGATAGATGTCTGCCAGGAGGTTTGAAGAGTATTTCTTTTTATTAATGCTGGGGTGTCTACTCCTGTATGTTTATGCTGGGTGTGTCTACTCCCTGTATGTTTATGCTGGGGTGTGTCTACTCCTGTATGTTTATGCTGGGGTGTGTCTACCCTGTATGTTTATGCTGGGGTGTGTCTACTCCCTGTATGTTTATGCTGGGTGTGTCTACTCCCTGTATGTTTATGCTGGGTGTGTCTACTCCCTGTATGTTTATGCTGGGGTGTGTCTACTCCCTGTATGTTTGTTATAAATTAGACACATATGCAACATTTTGGTATCTTTATTGAGGAAACGTTTCGCCACACAGTGGCTTCATCAGTCCAATACAAAGTAGAAAGGTGTAAGGAGAGTAGGGTTTTGAGGTAATCAGTCCCTCGGCCTGGAGTCGATGTGTTCAGTCCATCAATCTTGTAGAAAGTACAACATATGTCCGTAGAGGTGGCTATATACTGAGTCAGGTGAGGTGAAGCGCAGGAGGCGGGGTCATAGTGGTACGATCCACTACTCTAAGTAGGTCTTCGTCCAAAGGTTGGACAAGTGTTGAAGAATTCGTTTGTATTAAGATCCCAAGATGTTGCTGTGTCAGACAGGGTGTAGATGAATGGTTCAGAGAACCGACAAGTTATAAATTAGACACATATGCAACATTTGGGTATCTTTATTGGAAACGTTTCGCCACACAGTGGCTTCATCAGTCAATACAAAGTAGAAAGGTGTAAGAGAGTAGGAGTTTTGAGGTAATCAGTCCCTCGGCCTGGAGTCGATGTGTTCAGTCCATCAATCTTGTAGAAAGTACAACATATGTCCGTAGAGTGGCTTATATACTGTAGTCAGGTGAGGTGAAGCAGCAGGAGGCGGGGTCATGTGTACGATCCACTACTCTAAGTAGGTCTTCGTCAAAGGTTGGACAAGTGTTGAAGAATTCGTTTGTATTAAGATCCCAAGATGTTGCTGTGTCAGACAGGGTGTAGATGAATGGTTCAGAGAACCGACAAGTTATAAATTAGACACATATGCAACATTTGGGTATCTTTATTGAGAAACGTTTCGCCACACAGTGGCTTCATCAGTCAATACAAAGTAGAAGGTGTAAGGGAGTAGGAGTTTTGAGGTAATCAGTCCCTCGGCCTGGGTCGATGTGTTCAGTCCATCAATCTTGTAGAAAGTACAACATATGTCCGTAGAGGTGGCTTATATACTGTAGTCAGGTGAGGTGAAGCAGCAGGAGGCGGGTCATAGTGGTACGATCCACTACTCTAAGTAGGTCTTCGTCCAAAGGTTGGACAAGTGTTGAAGAATTCGTTTGTATTAAGATCCCAAGATGTTGCTGTGTCAGACAGGGTGTAGATGAATGGTTCAGAGAACCGACAAGTTATAAATTGACACATATGAACATTTGGGTATCTTTATTGAGAAACGTTTCGCCACACAGTGGCTTCATCAGTCAATACAAAGTAGAAATGTGTAAGGAGAGTAGGAGTTTTGAGGTAATCAGTCCCTCGGCCTGGAGTCGATGTGTTCAGTCCATCAATCTTGTAGAAAGTCAACATATGTCCGTAGAGGTGAAGCATATGCTGTAGTCAGGTGAGGTGAGCAGCAGGAGGCGGGGTCATAGTGGTACGATCCACTACTCTAAGTAGGTCTTCGTCAAGGTTGGACAGTGTTGAAGAATTCGTTTGTATTAAGATCCCAAGATGTTGCTGTGTCAGACAGGGTGTAGATGAATGGTTCAGAGAACCGACAAGTTATAAATTAGACACATATGCAACATTTGGGTATCTTTATTGAGAAACGTTTCGCCACACAGTGGCTTCATCAGTCAATACAAGTAGAAGGTGTAAGGAGAGGGAGTTTTGAGGTAATCAGTCCCTCGGCCTGGAGTCGATTTTCAGTCCATCAATCTTGTAGAAAGTACAACATATGTCCGTAGAGGTGGCATATACTGTAGTCAGGTGAGGTGAAGCAGCGGAGGCGGGGTCATAGTGGTACGATCCACTACTCTAAGTAGGTCTTCGTCCAAAGGTTGGACAAGTGTTGAAGAATTCGTTTGTATTAAGATCCCAAGATGTTGCTGTGTCAGACACCTTTCTACTTTGTATTGGACTGATGAAGCCACTGTGTGGCGAAACGTTTCCTCAATAAGATACCCAAATGTTGCATATGTGTCTAATTTATAACTTGTCGGTTCTCTGAACCATTCATCTACACCCTGTCTGACACAGCAACATCTTGGGATCTTAATACAAACAAATTCTTCAACACTTGTCCAACCTTTGGACGAAGACTACTAGAGTAGTGGATCTACCACTATGACCCGCTCCTGCTGCTTCACCTCACCTGACTACAGTATATAAGCCACCTCTACAGGACATATGTTGTACTTCTACAAGATTGATGGACTGAACACATCGACTCCAGGCCGAGGACTGATCCTCAAAACTCCTACTCTCCTTACACCTTTCTTTGTATTGGACTGATGAAGCCACTGTGTGGCGAAACGTTTCCTCAATAAAGATACCCAAATGTTGCATATGTCTAATTTATAACTTGTCGGTTCTCTGAACCATTCATCTACACCCTGTCTGACACAGCAACATCTTGGGATCTTAATACAAACGAATTCTTCAACACTTGTCCAACCTTTGGACGAAGACCACTTAGAGTAGTGGATCGTACCACTATGACCCCGCCTCCTGCTGCTTCACCTCACCTGACTACAGTATATAAGCCACCTCTACGGACATATGTTGTACTTTCTACAAGATTGATGGACTGAACACATCGACTCCAGGCCGAGGGACTGATTCCTCAAAACTCCTACTCTCCTTACACCTTTCTACTTGTATTGGACTGATGAAGCCACTGTGTGGCGAACGTTTCCTCAATAAAGATACCCAAATGTTGCATATGTGTCTAATTTATAACTTGTCGGTTCTCTGAACCATTCATCTACACCCGTCTGACACAGCAACATCTTGGGATCTTAATACAAACGAATTCTTCAACACTTGTCCAACCTTTGGACGAGACCTACTTAGAGTAGTGGATCGTACCACTATGACCCCGCCTCCTGCTGCTTCACCTCACCTGACTACAGTATATAAGCCACCTCTCGGACATATGTTGTACTTTCTACAAGATTGATGGACTGAAACATCGACTCCAGGCCGAGGGACTGATTACCTCAAAACTCCTACTCTCCTTACACCTTTCTACTTTGTATTGACTGATGAAGCCACTGTGTGGCGAAACGATTTCCTCAATAAAGATACCCAAATGTTGCATATGTGTCTAATTTATAACTTGTCGGTTCTCTGAACCATTCATCTACACCCTGTCTGACACAGCAACATCTTGGGATCTTAATACAAACGAATTCTTCAACACTTGTCCAACTTTGGACGAAGACCTACTTAGAGTAGTGGATCATACCACTTGACCCCGCCTCCTGCTTCACCTCACCTGACTACAGTATATAAGGCACCTCTACGGACATATGTTGTACTTTCTACAAGATTGATGGACTGAACACATCGACTCCAGGCCGAGGGACTGATTACCTCAAACTCCTACTCTCCTTACACCTTTCTACTTTGTATTGGACTGATGAAGCCACTGTGTGGCGAAACGTTTCCTCAATAAAGATACCCAAATGTTGCATATGTGTCTAATTTATAACTTGTCGGTTCTCTGAACCATTCATCACACCCTGTCTGACACAGCAACATCTTGGGATCTTAATACAAACGAATTCTTCAACACTTGTCCAACCTTTGGACGAAGACCTACTTAGAGTAGTGGATCGTACCACTATGACCCGCCTCCTGCTGCTTCACCTCACCTGACTACAGTATATAAGCCACCTCTACGGACATATGTTGTACTTTCTACAAGATTGATGGACTGAACACATCGACTCCAGGCCGAGGGACTGATTACCTCAAAACTCCTACTCTCCTTACACCTTTCTACTTTGTATTGGACTGATGAAGCCACTGTGTGGCGAAACGTTTCCTCAATAAAGATACCCAAATGTTGCATATGTGTCTAATTTATAACTTGTCGGTTCTCTGAACCATTCATCTACACCCTGTATGTTTGTGCTGGGGTGTGTCTACTCCCTGTATGTTTGTGCTGGGGTGTGTCTACTCCCTGTATGTTTATGCTGGGGTGTGTCTACTCCCTGTATGTTTATGCTGGGGTGTGTCTACTCCCTGTATGTTTATGCTGGGGTGTGTCTACTCCCCGTATGTTTATGCTGGGGTGTGTCTACTCCCTGTATGTTTATGCTGGGGTGTGTCTACTCCCTGTATGTTTATGCTTGGGTGTGTCTACTCCCTGTATGTTTATGCTGGGGTGTGTCTACTCCGTGTAAGTTTATTCACCCAGCTGGGCCAGAAGAGGTACAATGCTGCTATACACAAGTAGCCAGAATATTGGAGAATGAAACGTATGACGACGTTTCGGTCCGAGTTGGACTATTTACAAGTCACACAAACACGCGAAGGTGAGGGAGCCAGTGTATAGAGGGGGACAGAGATGGGACAAAGAGAGGAAGAAAGAGAAGTAATGCTGAGAGAAGAAGTAGTAGTAGTAGTCATAGTAGTAGTAGCAGTAGCAGTAGTAGTAGTAGTAATAGTGGCCCCCTCACCTTCGTGTGTTAGTGTGACTTGTAAATGGTCCAAGTCGGACCGAAACGTCGTCATTAGCTTCTCTCTCTCTCTTGAGTACGGGTTATTAGTGTATTGTTTCAGTCCCGGTAGTGTGGTTTTTCATTCTTTACATTACTGCTATATTCAAAGGAAAAAACGTTTCGCCCGTTAGGGTCGTACAACACCCGGGGGAAAAGTATAGAGTCGGGCGAGGGTTAAGCAAACTTGATAATTATTACAAAGTGCCAGTTGTGGGCGAAATTCTGTACAGCAGCTAGAATGTCACTCTCTGCATAAGAGATATGTTTATATTTTATTGAGCCTGTCTTATTTTTTTTTTTGGAAAGTAGGCATTGTAAACTTTTGTCCCCCTTCCATATTATTCTACGATCACGATCGTGGAAAAGAAAAATTATTTTTATTAATTACTTTTTATAATTAGTATTTGTTTTGTGAAGGTAAATACAGACTTTCAGGATAATCTTATGATTACAGTACTTATTAGGGTAAAATTAGGTTAAAATAATCCAAAATTAGAATAATATTCTGGATTTGAAAAGAGTAATTAGTATTTTGGTATCATAACATTTTTTTAGGAATATTCAACAGATATTTTCATATACAACTGAATAAAAAATATATGCTGGTTGTATCAGGAACAGGTAGGGAAGATTAATTTTTTTTCAATGTTTATTATCTATTTTAGGAAAGTTTTAGGAGAAGAGAATATCATCTGATCCATAATAAGTGAATGTCAGGGGGGTCAGTTCAGCCAGCCTGAAACCACCTCGGTAGGTGGACTCGTGCTCAACCTTTCTCTCTGGGGCTGTATTTCTTGGGCGAGGTCATCAGATGTTGAACTGTTACAGAACTTATGGTTTGCAAGGGACTGATCTGTAGACGGAAAAGTTTTGGTCCTCCTGGTTGTATTAGTTGGTACACTGGATCCTGTGTTGTGCTGTTCGGTGTGAAGGGCATTTATGCATATTATTTTATTCCCATTAACTCATTCTGGATAATACTCACTGTGGAGGGGTTGTATATCATTGCTATCATCAGTGATGGAACAGTGTACCATCGCAACCAGTACTGTGGTGGATTAGTATATCACTGTTACTATTACTTTTGCGTGGTAGTTTACCATTGCTATCATTACAGTGGCCGAGTATACCAATGCTTCCATTGCTGTAGTGGGGTAATATTGCGAATTTTTTATACCTGTGTCATTGCAAGGGATACCACAATCCAATTCATAATGACAGACCTGTATGCGTGTCGTAATGAGATTCCCAATAATTGACTCGTACTGTAAATTTTTGCCATTAAACATATGAACCTGAATATTTCTTAATATCAATAAAGGCACATAAAAGAGTCCAGGAAGGTGAAATATCAGATATCAACAAGGGGATATATGTATCATAGTACAGTAAACAATTTAATAGTTCTGTCGGTACAAAACACAGGACTCTACTTAACACTCAAGTAACAGGTCAATCCAAAGCATTTACAAACGTATTTACTAGTTAATAGCTGTTTTAGCAATGTATTGTGTGTGAGAACATACATGATACATATATACATTTTTATAAGTACACGTAATTCAAATATTTACGACACCCTAAATAGCATATCCAAGATAGATACAACGTCGTGAAACGGTAGTCAACACCTTGGGCAATTACAACAAATATAGATGAGCAATGGTGACAATAAATCACCTTCGGGTGAACATACAAGGTCCTAGTACCACAGCAAGTTCCAATTACAATGCTAGGCAGTGTAAATACCATCTGCTTCCACTGTGACAATGCACGACGTAGAATATCTAGAGCTAAGATTTGAACATCAAGGACAGGAACACCCTTCAACAATCCACAAGATAAAACAAAAACACACAGGCAGACACTGACTCATCACCAGAGATGTGTAAGGATATGAAAAACATAATAAAAAAACTCTTAGAAGCAAAGGGAAAGGAAAGAAACAGCCCTGGGCAGCAGCACACGTCCACATACCATAAGGAAAGAGCTGATAGAGACAGCTAGACAGCTCTACATACCTCCACGCTACCTAAAGAACATTCTGAGTGGCTGGCGTGGGGAACGATAAACCATAGAAACGTAGTTAACACACACACATGAAAAGCATAGGTAAATAATATCTTTCATGAAGGGTAATGACGTACAAATGTGACACAGGAGAGAAAGCTAAACCTTCTCTAAATTGCCTAGAATCCAGACAAGTTAGACGAGCGTAAGAGTCCAGAATACAGGTTATACTATGTTGGAGGGCACCATCCAAGATCCTGGTGTTTTGTCACATAAACACCTAACTTAAGTGCACAAATGCGTAGTTACTAACACACACAACTCTAATATAACAAATATTATTATTGTTATTGCTGTATGGAGTAACAATTCAAGATTGGTGGATGAATTTGGAAAGGTATGTAAAAGAAGAAAATTAAAAGTAAATATAGGAAAGAGCAACATGATGACAGTAATAAAATAATTAGACATTGAAAGACTGGATATCAGATTTTAGGGGAGGAGTATAGATTAAAAGAATATGTTCAGATATTTGGGAGTGGACTTGTCGGCGGATGGGTCTGTGTATGAAAGATGAGGTGAACCATAGAATTGACGAGTGGAAAAAAAAGGTTGGTGGTGCATTGAGGCATCTGTGGTGATGGACTGGTGGTGCATTGAGGCATCTGTGGAAATAAAGATGGTTATCCATGGAAGCAAAAGCGGGGAGGACTGGATCAGCGTACAGTGGTACCAACACTCTTATATATGGGTTTTAAGTGTTGTAGCAAGGAGGAGGTCGGAGGCAGTGGGCAGTGAGAATGTCGTGCCAGAAGGCAGCGTGTGTGGTGTGAATATCATGGCGAGAATTCGTAGTAATGGAGATTTAGGAGGAGCGGGGTTACTAAAAATATTATCCAGAGGTGGTGTGGTCATTACAGGGGATGGAGCAAAATGGGATGACTTGCATGGTGAATAAATCTGTAGTGGAGGGAAGGCAGAGTAGGGGTCCTCCAAGAAAACATTAGAGGGAGGGGTTAAATGAGTTATTGTACTCGTATGCGAGGGGCTAGTGCTTATAATAGGCGTATGTGTGTGTGTGTGTGTGTGTGTGAGCATGTTAGATAGGAATGAGTAGAAGTAAGTGGGTTTTATGACTTGACGTGCTGATGGAATGTGAGCAAGGTAATATTTATGAAATGTTTCAGAGAAACCGGTTAGCTGGATTTCACTCCTGGAGGTGGGAACACCAGTGCCCTGCACTCTGAAGAAGTGGGGATTCTGCAATTTGGAGGGGCATCTGAATTGTGGTGTCTGCGAGATGCACTTCTATATGTTTATATACATGAGGAATTAACGCTATTATGTGTACAAGTCTTTTGACCACTCCAAGTAAGCTAACACAACTTTTAAGTGAACGAACATTAATGAAAGTCCGATGTAACTACGTACATTGCCAGGATAGCGAGGGTTGTGTGAATCATATATGAACAGTCTGGCAGAGTCTCGGCTCGTTAAAGCAGCAGGAACGAGCAGTTCCACTTATGGGTTAATAAGCATTTAACCAACAGGGCTGCCCTTAAGTTCACTAAAGAGAGATGTGAAATTTCCCAAGACAATCTGGGATTAGCTAAAGTTGGCGATGGAGGTTAATTTATTTTTTTTAGAAATAAATAATGGCAAGGAAAAATTAATCGGAGAAAACAAGTTCTGAAAAAATGGAAAATTAGAGAAAGTTAAAATTTGTACAAAAGAATCTGAGAGAAAATCTGAAGTCTCGCAGCGACATTAAGTTCATGAAAGTCTCATTAACCTGGTCTCACCTGCAGACCCTTCCTCGTCCTCCCACAAGCACTCTACTAATTCTCATGCCCCACAATTTCATCCATTTTAATCCATATTTCTCTGCTTCTCTGCCTACCTCTCTCACACACCAAAATGATTTTACAGTGTTAGGCTTACAGTTCTTGTATTTATTTTCAAACTAAGAGATGTTACCTACCTCAGCTCATTTGAAAGTCTTTTTAGTTATGTGACGTACTAATAGTGAACAGAATGAAGTTGGGCCAGCGATTGCATTTGGTCAACTAGTTAATCGATGTGTACTAACACATTCCAGACTCCAGACATTCTAGGAATGAATAATCTCAGAAGAAGTGATGTTCCTGAGAAGGGAACAACCAGAGTATAGTTGCTGTTTGCTGACCATCTTGTGTAGCTGTCTTCTCGGTGTCCGCGAAATGGAGCCATGTGTGATACTTGACAACATTGGCCTTGTACAAAACAGTAATGCTACCCACATCCCTCCGTTGATGAAGGTTCTATCCTGGCTGGGTCAGGCGAAAGATGAGTTGTCTGTTTTCGATTCTGTCAAGAAGTTGAAGATGAGACAGGGAGGGGGAAGGGTTAGACAAGCTAATAAATTGGAGCATACTCAAGGTGTAAGCGCACTTGTGGCTCATACAGTCTTACAGCCTCTACTGTCGAGTAGATACGAAACATATCTAGGTACTCTTTGCTTCCTGGCCGCCTTGTTTGCAAGATTTACTACGCAGTTCTTCACAAGTCAGTTTAGAATCAAATTTCACCCCAAAGATATCAACCTCATACTTGGGTTCCAACACACTCCCATTTATTCTTACCACTACTCCAGTATTACCATCATGGTGCCTAGTGGCCATCATTTATTCTTACCACTATTCCAGCATTACCATCATGGTGCCTAGAGGCCATCATTATTTATGTATTCTCAGACGTAAATGTTACATGCCATCGTTTTCCCAAGGGTGATATAGTTGTAAGCTGGAGACTGATATAACTGAGAGCAGCTGGCATTTCCTCTCTTTAATAAGTAAACTTCAGAGTGCATGGGATTCTGGGATGAGATGAAGAAGGTCATTGAAGTAGAAAACTGTAATAATGGCCCAATCACACTTCCCTGTGGAATACGGGCACCGAATGAGTGTCTTGTTGACTCTGTCCTATTCAGAACTACTCTTAGAGATCTACCTTGAAGATTATCACTAAGGAGACAGTGTAGAGACAGACTTCTAATGTTTGCAGATTAGACAAGATTCGCTGGTGCCATGCTTGGTCGATAGCGCCAGCTATGTTCAGTGCTACCGCAAAGCTGCTCTTGGAATCGTCTAGCGAATGATACCAAATAGTGGAGAGGTTTAACAGAAGATTAGCAGCAGAGTAACCTTTTCTGAAGTCATAATGACAATCACAAAGTCATCTGCTGTGAGATTATTGTCTCAAGAATCTTGCCAGTGATTGACAGGAGTGACACTGGTCTGTAGTTGATGATTTTTGCTCTGCTCTTCTTTTTGTGAAAATGGACTACATTTACCTCTTTCCACAGAGAGGGCCATTTACACTGTGTTAGGCAGTACTGACAACAGCGAGTTAGAGGAGATGCTAGCTGGTCTGCACATCTACTCAGCAGTCTTGGACTCATCTTGTCTGGGCCCACAGTTTTTTTTTTTTTTGTCCAGGGTTTAAAGAGAAGATACAATAATTTCTGCCTTATTGTCACCTCTGACAACTTCGACACAGTACTTGCAGCTAGCAAAGGAGGTTTCCTTGCTGGATCAGGAACTTGCATCCTGTCGATTTAGAGGTGAAATTATTTCATCAGATGACAACCTTGTTTGTTAATGACCAAGGACCATCAAGTTTTGGAGTCCACCCTACCTGATGCAATTTGTGTGCGTATGTGCTCTCTCGCTCGCTCTCTCTCTCTCTCTCTCTCTCTCTCTCTCTCTCTCTCAGCTTATATCACTGTTTTTCATTACTTCCAATTCGCACGACCGCCACAGAAAATCTCCTTCCTTATCAGAAACCATCTGTCTTAATTAATGTTGCTTTGAGGATTTTCAGTAGAAGCGGAACTACAACATCACTTACACTACGACCATCTTCAGCACCATCTCGAGTACCACCTCCAGCACTGCTTCGAGTACCACCACCAGCACCGCCTCGAGTACCACCACCAGCACCGCATCGAGTACCACTTCAAGCCCAGCTTTGAACACTACCTCGAGCACCATTTCGAGTCTAGCCTCGAGCACCGCTTCCAGGACCCCATTCAGCACCACCTTGCGAAGCATCTCCAAGCACTGCCTGGAGCACCATCTTCCCCACCATCTTGAATACTACCTCGAGCCCCAACTTAAAACCCACCTCGAGCACCTCCTCCAGCCCCTCCTCCAGTACCCTACTCCAGCATCTTCCTCCAGCACCCTCCTCCTTCTTGCGAAGCATCTCCAAGCACTGCCTGGAGCACCACCTTCACCACCATCTTGAACACTACCTCGAGCCCCACCTTAAAACTCACCTCGAGCACCTCCTCCAGCCCCTCCTCCAGTACCCTCCTCCAGCCCCTCCTCCAGCACCCTCCTCCGGCAGCGCCTTCAGCACTATCTCCAGCACCGCCTCCAGCACCAACTCCAGCACCGCCTCCAGCACAGGCTTCAGCCCCTCCATTACCTCAAGCACCGCCTCAAGCACTTCCTCAAGCACTGCCTCCAGCACCTCCACCAGCATCTTAAGCACCGCTTTTTAAGCACCTGCTGCAGCATCTCAAGCACCACCTCCAACACCTTAAGCACCACCTCCTTCAGCACCTCAAGCACTGCCTCCAGCACTTTTTCCAGTACCCCCTCAAGCCCCTCCTCCATTACGTCCTCCATCACGTCCTCCAGCACCGCCTCCAGCACCACTTCCAGCACTTTCTCCAGCACCACTTCCAGCACTTTCTCCAGCACCACTTCCAGCACTTTCTCCAGCACCACCTCCAGCACCACCTTCAGCACCACTTTCAGCACTTCCTCTAATACTTCCAGTACCTCCTCAGTCACCGTCTCCAGCCTTTCAAACACCTCCAGGATCTTCTCCAGCAACTTCTTCAGCAACTTCTCCAGGACCTCTCTCCATCACCTCCCTTCAGCACCTCCTCCAGCACTGGCTGAAGCACCTCCTGCATCTTCTTCTTCTTGTAGATTCGCCGGTACATCCGGCCCGGGTCTTCTCCAAATGGTGACCCGGCACCACCACCTCCTGCAGAATCTCTAGCACCTTCAGCACCTCCCCCAGCACCGCCTATTACAAAGACAAGTGTAGTCTACTGGCCTGCACACCTGGCTGTACAACAAAAACAACTTAGTAAAGAGTAAAAAAGGCAGCAGAGTAATTGCTTGTATTTCCTTCACCAAATAATAATCTTGTATTATACAATATATACAGCCTATGTACAATATATACAGTTATGTCCAATAAGGCAAATTCAAACACAAGACATGGTGAGAACCGTAGCGACCAGCGTGAAGGTAAGTCTGCCAAGGATGATTCACAAGTGTACCACATCACTTCACAACTTTGGCGAGCTTCCTTGTGATTGGTTGGTTGGACCAAGGTACTGGTATAACGACGGGGTCCCTGATCGTTAAACCCTTAGCACATGGTTGCTGGTCGGGAGGGCATGTCTATATGGGTGAGTGACATACGCCGGATAAAATGTAGCGTACTCTTAGCATGCCACAACCGTCTCTAGCACCGCCTCTAGCACCTCCTCGTGGATCTCCTCCAGCACCGCTTCCAGCACCTCAAACTCCTCCAGCACCACCTCCAGCACCGCCTACAGCACCACCTCTAACCCCGCCGCTAGCACCTCCTTCAGCACCACCTCCAGCACCTCCTCCAGCACTGCCTCCAGCACCTCCTCCAGCACTGCCTCCAGCACTTCCTCCAGCACTGCATCCAGCACTTCCTCCAGCACAACCAAGTACAGTATATCTGTTTAGTTTTACATTTACTTTTTCTCCTGCAGCCCTTCAAGCTAAATGGCGGCGGCACGTGACAAAGGCAACGCAGGCGAACACATTCTGCATATATATATATATATATATATATATTAATATATATTATATATATATATATATATATATATATATGCAAGAAAACCACTAATGTGAGGTGTGGTCTTTGTTAGTATGATGTGACTGTGAGGTGTAGTCTTGCCCCTTTATAAGCCTTCTTGTCATGTTTCTTTATAGTTCCTTGATAATGTGAGTAGTCACGAAAGCGCTTAGAATTCTTCTATTTTTATGTTTTATATATGTTTAGTTTAGTCATAATATATATATATATATTACTATTATTATATATAATATATTATATATATATATATATATATATATATATATATATTTATATATATAATATATATATATATATATTATATAATATAATTATATATTATAATATATTATTAATATAATATATCACATTCTGCACGACTGTGTGTAGTTCATTTTGATTTCAGATTTTAGACAAAATAAAACATCATAATAAAGAAATACACACGAATATTATTAATGTAATATAATTGGATTTATTTGTTGTATGTAAAAATATGATCCTCCAGGTTCAATAATAATATAGAATTTAATTGTTGTCCAGGATTTTAATCACAATTTATAGAAAAAAAGGCAAATGTATGTTTTTCTGAATTTACCAGAGATAATTAATTCTCAGAGTTAGCAGGAAATTATGACAGAGTAACATTATCTGGAAGAGCGAATAAGTCGGAACATAACTAACGAAGAGTTAGTCAACATTGACGACGTTACTGTTTGCAGTCAGAATTCGACTCGTTCAAGATGATGGTTGGAATATGCATAAATCATTTTAAAATTACACTACACCAGAAGTATAAATTTGAAGCCAAAAAGCGTTATCAAGTTATCAAGGATATTCTTAGTAGAAAAAAAATATTCAGGCAACCTCTTACAAGTATCCCTTCAGGGATACTTATGAAATGAAGTGGGCACCTCAAGGCCAGCCTGGGGATGGAAGGTCGTCATGCACAACCAGTGACTGCACCCCCGCCGGCTGTAGTTCTAGGTTATGGAAAAAGAAAAGGGGGAAAAGGAGATAGTGAAAAAAGAGGTCATTACCTCAGTTAAACTGCCATTCACCTGTCCAACATGGGGATATGAAAATATAGACTTATACCTGGGCAGGAAGGCCAAACTATTTTGATTTGTTACTATTATTATTTTTATTATTATTTTATTATTTTATTAACACATCGGCCGATTCCCACCGAGGCAGGGTGGCCCGAAACAGAAAAACTTTCATCATCATTCACTCCATCACTGTCTTGCCAGACAGTGATGGAGTCTGGCACTGTACTATTATTATATATTATTATGTTACTATATTGTTTCTGGTAGCTACTAGTTCTCAGGATATTTTTTCCATTTATGTTGATGTAAAAACTAATAATTTTGTACCAGAAGAACCTTAGAAAACTTACCTAACCTTATTATAACAAGCGCAGTTTAATTTAGCTTAATCCAGCTAAATATATTTTAGATAAGTTTACAATAATTTAATAATAAACAAACACAATATATATTGTTTTCGTTAGGTTCAGAATGGCTTTTGCGAAATTATTGCATACACAAATTTTCGCTTGCCTTACTCGGCAAGAAGAGCGTTGGTATTTAAGCCAAAATAGCAAGTTTTATCTATTCGGCACGACATATGGGGTAAATGTAAATGGGGAGCCATTAATTGAGCTATGTGTAGAAAGAGGTTTGGTAATAAGTAATACATATTTTATGAAAAAGAGGATAAATCAATATACAAGGTATGATATAGCACGTAAGGAAAGTAGTTTGTTGGATTATGTATTGGTGGATAAAAGGTTGATGAGTAGGCTTCAGGATGTACATGTTTATAGAGGGGCAACGGATATATCAGATCATTATTTGGTTGTAGCTACAGTTAGAGTAAAAGGTAGATGGGACAAAAGGAAAATGGCAACAGCAAGTAAGAGAGAGGTAAAAGTGTATAAACTAAGGGAGGAGGAAGTTAGGGTGAGATATAAGCAACTATTGGCAGAAAGGTGGGCTAGTGCAAGTAGTAGTAGTGGGGGGGTTGAAGAGAGTTGGGATAGTTTTAAAAATGCAGTATTAGAATGTGGGGCAGACGTTTGTGGTTATAGGAGGGTGGGTGCAGGAGGAAAGAGGAGTGAGTGGTGGAATGAAGAAGTAAAGGGTGTGAAAAAAGAGAAAAAGGTAGCTTATGAGAGGTTTTTACAAAACAGAAGTGTTAGTAGAAGAGCAGAGTATATGGAGAGTAAAAGAAAGGTGAAGAGAGTGGTGAGAGAGTGCAAAAGAAGAGCGGATGAAAGAATGGGAGAGGATCTGTCAAGAAATTTTGCTGAAAACAAGAAAAATTTTGGAGTGAGATAAACAAGGTAAGAAAGCCTAGGGAACGAATGGATTTGTCAGTTAAAAACAGAGTAGGGGAGTTAGTAGATGGGGAGCTGGAGGTATTGGGTAGATGGCGGGAATATTTTGAGGAACTTTTAAATGTCGATGAAAAGAGGAGGCGATAATTTCATGTACTGGCCAGGGAGGTACAACATCGTTTAGGAGTGAAGAAGAGCAGGATGTGAGTGTGGGGGAGGTGCGTGAGGCATTACGTAGAATGAAAGGGGTAAGGCAGCGGGAATTGACGGAATCATGACAGAAATGTTAAAAGCAGGGGGATATAGTGCTGGAGTGGTTGGTATTTTTGTTTAATAAATGTATGAAAGGGAAGGTACCTAGGATTGGCAGCGAGCATGTATAGTTCCTTTATATAAAGGGAAGGGGGATAAAAGAGAGTGTAAAAATTATAGGGGAATAAGTTTACTGAGTATACCAGGTAAAGTGTATGGCAGGGTTATTATTGAAAGAATTAGAGGTAAGACAGAGAGTAGGATTGCAGATGAGCAAGGAGGCTTTAGAGTGGGTAGGGGATGTGTAGATCAAGTGTTTACAGTGAAGCATATATGTGAACAGTATTTAGATAAAGGTAGAGAAGTTTTTATTGCATTTATGGATTTAGAAAAGGCATATGATAGAGTGGATAGGGAGCAATGTGGCAAATGTTGCAAGTGTATGGAATAGGTAGTAAGTTACTGAAGGCTGTAAAGGGTTTTTATGAGGATAGTGAGGCTCAGGTTAGGGTGTGTAGGAGAGAGGAGATTACTTCCCGGTAAAAGTAGGTCTTAGACAGGGTTGTGTAATGTCACCATGGTTGTTTAATATATTTATAGATGGGGTTGTAAAGAAGTAAATGCTAGGGTGTTGGGGAGAGGGTGGGATTAAATTATGGAGAATTAAATGCAAAATGGGAGTTGACACAGTTACTTTTTGCTGATGATACTGTGCTTATGGGAGATTCTAAAGAAAAGTTGCAAAGGTTAGTGGACGAGTTTGGGAGAGTGTGTAAAGGTAGAAAGTTAAAAGTGAACATAGATAAGAGTAAGGTGATGAGGGTATCAAACGATTTAAATAAAGAAAAATTGGATATCACATTGGAGAGAGGGATTATGGAAGAAGTAAATGTTTTCAGATATTTGGGAGTTGATGTGTCAGCAGATGGGTTTATGAAGGATGAGGTTAACCATAGAATTGATGAAGGAAAAAAGGTGAGTGGTGCATTGAGGTATCTGTGGAGACAAAAACGTTATCCATGGAGGCAAAGAAGGGAATGTACGAAAGTATAGTGGTACCAACACTCTTATATGGGTGTGAAGCATGGGTTGCAAATGCTGCAGCGAGGAGGAGGCTGGAGGCAGTGGAGATGTCCTGTCTAAGGGCAATGTGTGGTGTAAATATTATGCAGAAAATTCGGAATGTGGAAATTAGGAGAAGGTGTGGAGTTACTAAAAGTATTTGTCAGAGGGCTGAAGAGGGGTTGTTGAGGTGGTTTGGTCATTTAGAGAGAATGGATCAAAGTAGAATGACTTGGAGAGCGTATAAATCTGTAGGGGAAGGAAGGCGGGGTAGGGGTCGTCCTAGAAAAGGTTGGAGGGAAGGGGTAAAGGAGGTTTTGTGGGCGAGGGGCTTGGACTTCCAGCAAGCATGTGTGAGCGTGTTAGATAGGAGTGAATGGAGACGAATGGTTTTTGGGACATGACGATCTGTTGGAGTGTGAGCAGGGTAACATTGTGTGAAGGGATTCAGGGAAACCAGTTAATTGATTTAGTTGGACTTGAGTCCTGGAAATGGGAAGTACAATGCCTGCACTTTAAAGGAGGGGTCTGAGATAGTGACAGCTGGGAGGGACTTTTCTCAGCTGTAGTATCTGAGCTCCTCTGCAAAGACAGTGATTATGTATGAGTGTGGTGAAAGTGTTGAATGATGATGAAAGTTTTTTCTTTTTGGGGATTTTCTTTCTTTTTGGGTCACCCTGCCTCGGTGGGAGACGGCCGACTTGTTGAAAAAAAAAAAAAAAATATATATATATATATATATATATATATATATACTATATATATATATACTATATATATATATATATATATATATATATATAATATATATATATATATATATATATATATATATATATATATATATATATATATATATATATATACTATATATATATATACTATATATATATATATATACTATATATATATATATATACTATATATATATATATATATATATATATATATATATACTATATATATATATATATATACTATATATATATATATAATATATATATATATATATATATATATATTACTATATATATATATATATATATATATATATATATATATATATATATATATATATATATATATATATATACTATATATATATATACTATATATATATATATATATATATATATATATATATATACTATATATATATATATATATATACTATATATATATATATATATATATATATATATATATATACTATATATATATATACTATATATATATATACTATATATATATATATATATATATATATATATATATATATATATATATATATATATATATATATATATATATATATATATATATATATATATATATATATATATATATATATATATATCATTTATAAAGCATACAAACAGAGAAAAAACAGATGGCAAATGGAAGTAGAGGGGTGAACGTTAATAGAGAAAGAAAGAGTAGGCAAGAAAGAGAAAGAGAAACAGGGCGAGAGAGAGAGAGAGAGAGGACAAAAGAGAAAGAGAGAAAGAGAGGAAGAGAGAGAAAGAGGGAGAGAGAAAGGGGGTGGGGAGAAATGGCAGAGAGAGAGAAAATGGGGAGAGATAAAAATAAGACTCGTCAGTGCAGAAAAGCTATTCAGACATGATTTTGTTTGAAGTGGAACCATCATTACTTCCCCTCCACTCCCATGTTACCTGGTGGTCCCCCTGGTCTAGTAGGGGCCCCTCTGGTCTGATGGTGGCCCCTCTGGCCTGGTGGTGGCTTCTCTGGCCTGGTGGTGGCTCCTTTGGCCTGGTGGTGGTCCTTCTGGCCTGGCGGTGGTTCCTCTGACCTGGTGGTCCCTCTGACCTGGTGGTTCCTCTGACCTGGTGGTTCCTCTGACCTGGTGGTTCCTCTGACCTGGTGGTTCCTCTGACCTGGTGGTTCCTCTGACCTGGTGGTGGTGGTGGTATTAAGCGGTAGTGGTGTACCAGTCACCGGTGAAGTAGTTTCTCCTTTCCCTTTATTTATAAAACAACTGCGAATTGTTCAGCATTCTAAAATATTCCCCATGGTGTCAGTGTCACGCAGGTGTTGAGATGAAATACCTTGTTCCTGTCTGGTGCCACCTGTCTGGTGCCACCGGCTCTGGAAAACGATATCTAGTGGTCGTTTTGCTCCTGGAGTTGTGTGGTCTGGCTGAGTATATCGATTTGCTGGGAATATATATATATATATGTATATATATATATATATATATATATATATATATATTATATATATATAGTATATATGTATATATGATATATATTATATATTCATATATATATATACATATATACATATATACATATATACATATATACATATATACATATATACATATATACATATATACATATATACTATATATATCATATATACTATTAATACATATATACATATATACATATATACATATCATACATACATACATACATACATACATACATACATACATACATTACATACATACATACATAATACATACATACATACACACACACACACACACACACACAGGCGCCTAGCAAACCTAAGAACAGCATTCCGACATCTTAATAAGAAATCTTTCAGGACCCTGTAAACTGGGTACGTTAGGCCCATATTGGAGTATGCGGCACCAGTTTGGAACCCACACCTAGCCAAGCACGTAAAAAAACTAGTGAAAGAGCAAAGGTTTGCAACAAGACTAGTCTCGGAGCTAAGGGGCATGTCCTACGAGGAGAGGTTAAGGGAAATCGACCTGACGACACTGGAAGATAGGATAGATAGGGGGGACATGATAACGACATATAAAATACTGAGAGGAATTGACAAGGTGGACAGAGACAGAATGTTCCAGAAATGGGACACAGCAACAAGGGGTCACAGTTGGAAGTTAAAGACTCAGATGAATCACAGGGATGTTAGGAAGTATTTCTTCAGTCACAGAGTTGTCAGGAAGTGGAATAGTTTGGGAAGCGATGTAGTGGAGGCAGGATCCATTCATAGCTTCAAGAAGAGGTATGATGAAGCTCATGGCGCAGGGAGAGTGACCCAGTAGCGACCAGTGAAGAAGCGGGGCCAGGAGCTATGAATCGACCTCTGCAACCACAACTAGGTGAGTACACACACACACACATATATTAACACGTCGGCCGTTTTCCACCAAGGAAGGGTGACTCGAGAAAAAGAAACATTTTCATCATCACTCTCTCCATCACTGTCTTGTCAGAGTGCAGGCAATGTACTCCTCACCTCCAGGACTCAAGTTCGGCTACCTGATTTTCCTGAATCCCTTCATAAATTTTACCTTGCTCACACTACAACAGCACGCCTTTCACACATCCGTGATTAATCAGGAGCTATGCAATGTTGCAAGAGTTTTACCAGGTAGGTTGAGGGGAAAGATTTTTTAAGTGGTAGGAGTATGTGTCTGGCACAAGGCCCATCCTGTGTCAGAGTGGCTCAGTGCCACTACACCAACACCTGGCTCCCTCATCCCTCCCACTTGGGGTAAGGGATACCCACCATGGTTTACAGAGGTGAGTTATATGAAAACTTGGCAGACCATTTAATAGCCTCGTGAAATCAATATCAATTAGTCTCATGTCATTTTGAATTCATGTTTCATTAGATAGCTGTCTCACTGCTAACTTAGTTTGTGTGAAGCTTGGAGTAACGTAAGGAAAAACACATATTTGGCATTGTTACCTCCTACCTAAGTGCTGTAGGATTCTGACCTTTTGAAGGTCCCTCTGGTCTCATGGGGGTCCCTCGGTCCTGGTGGAGGTCTTTCTGTGTTTGGCACCACAAGACGCAACCTTGGTGTTAGATTACGTTTCATTTTCTTCAGGCTGCATCATACATCAACTTCTTGCATTCCATCAAATCAGCCAAGTTGGTAGTTAAGCACTATGCAAATGTAGAGAGGATGCTCTCATCTGTGCTGTGAATGGCTGCTAGGTTTAAACGTGAGCCTATCAGGGTGAGATGTTGACTCCAGAGGAAATCACATAATACCTACACCTCTAGTCTAGACTCAGTCTCTCACTTGCTAAGGCTGATTACACGGACTTGTTTCATGTGTATGATATATAAGCCTGTAGCAGTGACTTCTGATAATGCCCAGGCCTTCTGTTGTGATAACCCATGATGTTTTCTCTGTATTTTTTTATATTTGTGTATAATAAGTCTGTTAGTGAGCTGGTGGAGATGTTGTTGTACACCTTGTTGCACAGTCTACCTGCACAACGAGTGCAAAAGATTTGCAGCTAGCCAGAAAAGATATGAGAGAGAGATTGCTCTGTTTCCATTTACACATCCTTATGTTCAAACTCCTTAAACGATGTCATTTCTGAGTCTTAAATTTTCTGAACCTTGTCTTGTGTCAAACTTATGTCCATCATATCAGCTCGGTTGTTTTATCTACATTGTAGACAGGAAGGACAGGTAGGGTGGTCACTCTGAACTTCATTCAGGATATCTATAAAACAGTTTCACAAACACATCTTACATTATATCATTATGTATTTGGTTTCTGCACTTTGTCATGTATAAACGTAGTCTTATTGAGAGAGAGAGAGAGAGAGAGAGAGAGAGAGAGAAAAAAAAGGGAGAGAGAGAGAGAGGTAGAGATTGGTAGGGTAAAGCTACAGGTACCGCCGTCATAGCAGCCAGCGCGGGCCTCCACAGGTACTTCAAGCACACCTGTGTAATCGATTCTAGCAAGGGAGCAGTGGAGGCTACGCAAGTGAGAGAGGGAGGTAATTGCACCATGTCATGTGTAAACTTTGTCCTGCTATTGGGGCATATTCACAGTAGAGCAGTTTACTACTTGTAGTCTTTTGATGTAACTGTCCTGTGAGGACAGACTCGTCAGGGTGGTGTTAATCTACTTATGTTTGGCGTATTGACCTAAATTCCGCATTGTCTGCTCTGGACTTGTTTCTGCAGACTTTGTAGTGAGTGAAATTCGTATTTGTCCAGCTTTGTTGCCTCAGCTTATGGTAGACTCAAATGGACTTCGTCTCTGATTGCTGATTTATTCTTTTATGGACGTAATATATGATTTGAAGGAATGTTTACAAATAAGCAGTGTGTAGATGTAGATTAAAGTCTTGTGATAATAAACTCACATCCTCATACTTGCGCGAGTCTCAAGATTTTTGGGTAATATATCTTTGAAATGAGTATTCCAGTGTTGGATTCTGAATTATTCGTGTGTATATTACCTTATAGTTGATATATAGGTTCATATATAAACTCGGGTATTATTTCTATTACATACTCTATACTCAATTTGTATATACGATGCTTTTATTCAGCCAATGCTCGTGTGACAAATCTAAAAGTAGCCTTCAGGAATTTCAACAAGGAGATCCTCTATACAGCATATGTCAGGCACCTCCTGGAGTACGCAGTACCATCATGGAACTCACACCAGATAAATCATATTAAGAAACTGAAAAAAGTGTAGAGGTATGCAATGAGACTAGTCCCAGAGGGGAGACAATAACATACAAAATACTCAGGGAGAATTGGCAAAGTAGCTAGATATAGAAAGGCGAGAAATAAGTACATGGGAGGGTTAGGAAATGGCATGACCTTGAAAACATAGTTTAGGCAGTCTCCATACATAGTTTTATGAGCAGGCTCGATAGAGCCCACAAGGCTAGTAGAGAGGCGGGGTCAGGAGACTGGACACAGGAGAAGAGTTCAACGGACAAGTGTAGTAGCAGCAGCAGCAACACACACAGCAAGAGGCATTGTTGAGGTTCCCCAGCGCTCGCGCTTAATGCCCAAAGCTGGGGTGTGACTCCAAAAGCATCCTGTAGTGCTTGCTACCTTTGCACCTCCTGACATCGTCTTCTGCTATGCAGCTGCCACACCCTTCGAGCCCAGTGTGGGCGGGGTTTGTGGCAGCCCAAGGTGCCTAGCTTCTCTCTCCGAGCCCGGTGGGGGCGGGGAATGGGGCAAGGCCTGGGGATAGCTGGTCCCAGAAGACAAGGAGGTACTTGTACCTCCTCCCATGGCAGACATTGGTCTGAGACACTCCCTCGTTGGGGTGCCAAGACCGGGCCACCTCTTGGAAAAGGCCCGGGCCGGGCGATTTTACCGGCGAATCTACAACAGAACAGAACAGGAGACTGGACCTTTGCAACCACTTATCGGCAAGAAGCTTTTCTTGCCAGTTCACCAACGGGTAAGAAACGAGACCGCTAGACTGTACCTGACATTCTCACTAATTAAAATGGAAATAGATAGAATTTTTTTATACAAGGGAGTGATCACTGTGAGCATTTTAATCAGTCGCACTAAAATCTGACACTGACAAAGTTTCCTAAGACTCGATTTCTTCACATGTCAAATCCGATTTATGTTGATCATAATTCTTTGAATACCTGATTTGATACGATTAACACATCTCCCTTTCAGGTGCATCTAAGTCTCCTGTATTATTTACAAGACGAGATCAGCAACAGGATCACTTCATGGGTACACGTAGGAACTAATATGCTATTATTTAACTGAAACATAAGTCTGTAATGCAGACGTTTGAAAACCTTTAAGTATTAATGATTTCTGAGCAAAAGAGGCATTCTATTCGTTCTTTTAAGTTTCTAAGACTATTTACGATGTCTGTAATAGGTAAAAATGCATTAGATTCGATCACAATTGCTTCAGAATTTATCTCGTTTGGAATTTTCCGTTTAGCATTGCATGTGGAATTTTCTCTAAAACAGCTATTACCCTTTGGCTCCTGCTTCTCTTTTATTACAATGTCACCCCGTTCCTCCTCCTCCTTTCTCGTTTATTACATCAGTGCAAATAATCAAATATCTCTAAAATTGCTTTTGGTCAAGCATTTTCTCGGAGTGTGTACTTGTATATGGTTCTCAAGGAAAACCAACAGTTCTTTCTGCCCACAGACAAAACTAATTTTCTTTTAATTTGGATATTCGCAAATAAAGTGTTGCTTTTACTCTTCCTTGTCTCTCTTCGGGGTCTTCCCTTGGTATCCGTATTAATTCCTATGTTGATATAAACATGAATTGTGGAACGCAAGAAGAAAGCCTCTCCAACTAATACCTGAGAGGTTATAATCTATGGAGCAAGTTTTCTCCAAAGAGTAATAGCTGACATTTTCTGCTGCTATACTTCCACCCTCTGCTGTAATATTGTCGCCTTCTGCTGCTATACTGCTGTCCTATCTAGCTATACTGTCACCCTTTGCTCTGCTGTAATATTGCCACCTTCTGTTGCTATACTGTTGTGCTCTTTTGCTATAATGCAATTCTCTGCTGTAATACTACCACATTCTATTATTATATTGCCACCTTCTGCTGCTATATTGATATCATCTGCTGCTATACTGCCATCATCTGCTGCTTTACAGCCAGGAACTGTATTACAGCCAGGAACTGTGTGTTACAGCCAGGAACTGTGTGTTGCAGCCAGGAACTGTGTGTTACAGCCAGGAACTGTGTTGCAGCCAGGAACTGTGTGTTGCAGCCAGGAACTGTGTGTTGCAGCCAAGAACTGTGTGTTGCAGCCAGGAACTGTGTGTTGCAGCCAGGAACTGTGTGTTACAGCCTGAGTCACAATGTGTTACAGCCAATGTGTGTTACAGCCAGTGTATGTTACAGCCAGTGTGTGTTAAAGATAGGGTCTGTGTGCTACAGCCAGAGTATGTGTGTTACAGACAAAGTCTGTTTGTTACAAAGTATGTGTGTTACAGCCAGGGTCTGTTTTCCAGCCAGGGCCTGTATGCTACAGCCAGGGTATGTGCGTTACAGCCAGAGTTTGTGTTACAGCCAGGTTCTGTGCGCTACAGCCAGGGTCTCTGTGTTACAGCCAGGGTGTCTGTGTTACAGCCAGGGTGTCTGTGTTACAGCCAGGGTGTCTGTGTTATAGCCAGGGTGTCTGTGTTACAGCCAGGGTCTCTGTGTTATAGCCAGGGTCTCTGTGTTACAGCCAGGGTCTCTGTGTTACAGTCAGGGTCTCTGTGTTACAGAAAGGGTGTCTGTGTTACAGCCAGGGTCTCTGTGTTACAGCCAGGGTTTCTGTGTTACAGCCATGGTCTCTGTGTTACAGCCAGGGTCTCTGTGTTACAGCCAGGGTCTCTGTGTTACAGCCAGGGTCTCTGTGTTACAGCTAGGGTCTCTGTGTTACAGCCAGGGTATCTGTGTTACAGCCAGGGTCTCTGTATTACAGCCAGGGTTTCTGTGTTACAGCCAGGGTTTCTGTGTTACAGCCAGGGTCTCTGTGTTACAGCCAGGGTCTCTGTGTTACAGCCAGGGTCTCTGTGTTACAGCCAGGGTCTCTGTGTTACAGCCAGGGTATCTGTGTTACAGCCAGGGTATCTGTGTTACAGCCAGGGTTTCTGTGTTACAGCCAGGGTTTCTGTGTTACAGCCAGGGTCTCTGTGTTACAGCCAGGGTTTCTGTGTTACAGCCAGGGTCTCTGTGTTACAGCCAGTTGTCTCTCTAAATGACGTTACGTAGAAATAGAATTTCAAATTGAAGATGCTTGCTGAGCTAATGAAATTCCTCTCTGAGTTGCTGCTATTTTCGAGGCAGTGAAATAAAATGTGGCACAGGGAAGGCAGGAGAGGACAGGCGAGGCAGCAGCCTCCTATTGTCAAAATAAAGTGAGGAATTTATTTGAATATTCTAGTGTTTTGACCTGTAGGGCCTAATTTATTTCTTGTAGGCATTAAGCCTATTGTTGTGGGGTAACCTTGAGACATACTGTGTTTCATGTAGCCTGTAAGCCTATTGTGTTTCATGTGGCAATAGGCCTCTTTAGAGATTTGTAGACCTGGTGTGTTTCACTTGACTTTTGAGCCTACTATTGTGTGGTGACCTGTAGGTTAATATTTCATGTAACTTGCAGGCTTTTGTTTTGTGTGACGCACGTCTGCATTTCATAAGGTTGCCTCTAGGCCTCGTGTACTTTGTGTGGTGAGTAGAGCTCTTCCTGTAGTTTGTAGTTGTGGTGTTTATGAGAACCTGTAAGCTTTCAGTGTATTGACATGTAGATTCTTTGTACGATTGCCTGTAGGCTTAGGTGCTTCTAATGTGGCGAAGTGAAGGCCTACTACTTTTTATGAACAACACTAACATTGTATTAATATTGGTAGAATTACTGACAATATGTTAAGTAAAAGGACACAAATGCAACTAATGAGACATTTTATTGTGGCAACGTTTCGCTCTCCAGGAGCTTTGTCAAGCCGTTACAAACAATGCATTGTTTGTAACGCATTGTTTGTAACGGCTTGACAAAGCTCGTGGAGAGCGAAACGTTGCCACAATAAAATGTCTCATTAGTTGCATTTGTGTCCTTTTACTTAACACTAACATTACAGACGCTCTCTCATAATATCTTCCCTTACACAGCCAGACGTCTACACGGCAGCCAGCTACCCGACAGCACCAGCGTTGCAGCTAACACAAGAGCAACTTTAAGAATGCTCCTAAAATATACAACAGTTTCGTTTTGTCGTCGGCTAAAAACGGCTAAGACACGGTAAGGCGCTCCGAGATAACATGCGAGTGGACGGGAAATGAAGATAATTTTTCAACAATCTTGGCAATAAGACTGAAAGTCACGGTACTGAAGCCGGAACAATTCACAATTGAATGGTACTCTGAAAGTACATACTGGACGATGTTTCAGTCCATCCTAGACATTGACAGTAGTCCAGGACGATCCAAAACATAGTCCAGTTTTCATCTTCAATTTATGAGTTTGTTGTAAATATTGGCTGGACATGGGGACCGTCAAGCCATCAGTGATACATCTCTACTTCTCTGGTATCTGGTTTATACTCGGTAGATATCCCACAAACCCATTCCGTAAACCAGTTATAATTATTAAGCGAGAATGTGAGACATCGTGTGTTATCATAAGTTCACGACGGTAAAGGAGAGTGTTGCCCTTTCATGAGCGTCTCAAGAACACACCAGTCGTCCTTCAAGAACACACCAGTCGTCCTTCAAGAACACACCAGTCGTCCTTCAAGAACACACTAGTCGTCCTTCAAGAACACACCAGTCGTCCTTCAAGAACACACCAGTCGTCCTTCAAGAACACACCAGTCGTCCTTCAAGAACACACCAGTCGTCCTTCAAGAACACACCAGTCGTCCTTCAAGAACACACCAGCCGTCCTTCAAGAACACACCAGTCGTCCTTCAAGAACACCCCAGTCGTCCTTCAAGAACACACCAGTCGTCCTTCAAGAACACACCAGTCGTCCTTAAGAACACACCAGTCGTCCTTCAAGAACACACCAGTCGTCCTTCAAGAACAGACTAGTCGTCCTTCAAAAACACACCAGTCGTCCTTCAAGAACACACCAATCGTCCTTCAAGAACACACCAGTCGTCCTTCAAGAACACGCCAGTCGTCCTTCAAGAACACACCAGTCGTCCTTCAAGAACACACCAGTCGTCCTTCAAGAACACACCAGTCGTCCTTCAAGAACACACCAGTCGTCCTTCAAGAACACACCAGTCGTCCTTCAAGAACACACCAGTCGTCCTTCAAGAACACACCAGTCGTCCTTCAAGAACACACCAGTCGTCCTTCAAGAACACACCAGTCGTCCTTCAAGAACACAGTCGTTTACCCAGTCGTCCTTCAAGAACACACTAGTCGTCCTTCAAGAACACACCAGTCGTCCTTCAAGAACACACCAGTCGTCCTTCAAGAACACACCAGTCGTCCTTCAAGAACACACCAGTCGTCCTTCAAGAACACACCAGTCGTCCTTCAAGAGACGTTAGTGGACAAGATAAAACTGACACCTTCATGACGCTCGGGATGCTGAGGACACACACGGAATATAGGAAATGTATGACATGTAAGACTCAAAGGGCTCATTAGATGCACTGGACACGCAGGAAGTAGGTCACAGGACCCAGGGTCAATATCATGTAAGACACAGGAAACAGTCTGGCGTGTACTGAGCTACAGTCATGTTTATTCCTCATCAATTTGCGTCTTTCGCCAGTTTGAAATATCAGCTTTCATAACACGAACGAACACGTGCACGTATATACGCGCACACGAACACACACACACACGCTCACGCACACACACACAGAGTTGTCAGGAAGTGGAATAGCCTAGAAAGTGACGTAGTGGAGGCAGGAACCATACATAGTTTTAAGACGAGGTTTGATAAAGCTCATGGAGCAGGGAGAGAGAGGACCTAGTAGCAATCAGTGAAGAGGCGGGGCCAGGAGCTATGAATCGACCCCTGCAACCACAAATAGGTGAGTACAAATAGGTGAGTACACACACGGAGAAGATTATCAGGAGAAGAGTGGTGGAGCACCTAGAAAGGAATGAGCTTATCAACGACAACCAGCACGGTTTCAGGAATGGGAAATCCTGTGTCACAAACCTACTGGAGTTCTATGACAGGATGACAGCAGTAAGACAAGAGAGAGAGAGGGGTGGGTAGACTGCGTTTTCTTGAACTGTAAGCAGGCTTTTGACACAGTTATACCTGTTATACCTGCCTGGAGGACCAGGCAGGTATAACAGGGAAGGCGCTGCATTGGATCAGGGAATACCTGTCTGGAAGACATCAGCGAGTCATGGTAAGTGACGAAGTGTCGGAGTGGGTGCCTTTGACGAGCGGAGTTCCACAGGGGTCAGTCATAGGACCGGTGCTGTTTCTGGTATATGTGAACGACTTGACGGAAGGAATTGACTCAGAAGTGTCCCTGCAGATGTGAAGTTGATGAGAAAAATTAAATCGGACGAGGACCAGCAGAAGTACAAAGGAATCTGGACAGGCTGCAGGCCTGGTCCAGAAACTGGCTCTTGGAGTTCAACCCCACTAAGTGAAGTCATGAAGATTGGAGTAGGGCAAATAAGACCGCAGACGGAGTACACTCTAGGGAGCCAGAGACTACAAACCTCACTCAAGGAAAAGGATCTTGGGAGAGTATAACACCGAGAACATCTCCTGAGGCGCACATTAACTAAATAACTGCTGTAAACCTAAAAATAGCATTCCGACATCTCAATAAGGAATCGTTCAGGACCCTGTACACTGTGTATGTCAAGTCTATATTGAAGTATCCAGCACCAGTTTGGAACCCACACCTAGCCAAGCACGTAAGGAAATTAGAGAAAGTGCAAAGGTTTGCAACAAGACTAGTCCCGGAGCTATGGGACATGTGCTACGAGTAGAAGTTAAGGGAAATCGACATGAGAGGTAGGGGGGATATGATAACGACATATAAAATACTGAGAGGAATTGCCAAGGTGGACAGAGACAGGATGTTCCAGAGATGGGACACAGCAACATAGGGTCACAATTGGATATTGAAGACTCAGATGAATCACAGGAATGTTAGGAAGTATTTCTTCAGTCAGAGTTGTCAGGAAGTGGAATAGTCTGGGAAGTGATGTAGTGGAGGCAGGATCCATACATAGCTTTAAGAGGTATGATAAAGCTCATGGAGCAGGAAGAGTGACCTAGTAGCGACCAGTGAAGAGGCGGGGCCAGGACCTGTGATTCGACCCCTGCAACCACAACTAGGTGAGTACACACACACACACACACACACACACACACACGTACGCGTAAATATCATGCAAAAAACCCAAAGGTATGAAATTCTACATTTTGGTGTTTGCAGAACTTAAATTAATGACTGGAGGAAATACGGGAGAAGACTTGGAAAGATTGCAAGATAACACAGACAAACTGTAGTAATGACCGCAGGAAATAAATCCCAGCGAGTATAAATTTATGATTGTTTGAGAAAGTGAAAGGAGGCCAGTGACGGAGTATGGACTGGGAAAGAAAACCAGTGACGGAGTATGGACTGGGAAAGAAAACCAGTGACGGAGTATGGACTGGGAAAGAAAACCAGTGACGGAGTATGGACTGGGAAAGAAAACCAGTGACGGAGTATGGACTGGGAAAGAAAACCAGTGACGGAGTATGGACTGGGAAAGAAAACCAGTGACGGAGTATGGACTGCTGGGTGAGAAGGCAGAGTCTACACACCTCGAACACTGAAAAATACATTGTGGCAAGGCTGGAACTGAACATATCGATTGAAGTCCTATTGGAGGTCCTTTACGCCTAAGGAACACCAATACACCTACGGCACTCCATCAGGCCTATGCGTGGAAGCATCTGGTGTCAGAAAATCTGACACCAGATAATTACGATTATTTACCTGTTGAGATCAACGAAACATTGATTACAAATATTGTAAGATATGGAAAGGCAAAATCCCTTACACGAGACAGATTACGTGGTAGAATATGGGCTTCCAGCAACGTCTACTCTCCTACCAGATAAAGTGAGTTGTTTACTATACTCTACCAAAAAGGTTGATTAGAGTAGGAGGGTAGATTAAGTAAGGGATAGAGAGCAGTGGCCTTTAACTTCTCTATTTAGAAAAAAAAATGACATTATATCATCGTTACCGATGCTCGAGTTACCAACATTTAAACATTTTCATATATCTTGTGTGTGTGTGTGTGTGTGTGTGTGTGTGTGTGTGTGTGTACTTACCTATATGTACCCGCATGTGATTGCTGGGGTCTAGTCTTGGCTCCTGGCCTTTTCACTGTCTTCTGTTAGGTTTGTTCTTTTCTGGTTTCGAGAGCCTTTTCGTACCTTTTCATAAAGTTATGAAGGAATCCTACCTCCACTACATCACTGTCCAGGTAGTTCCACTTCTTGACCATATTAAGACTGAATACTTCCTAAAATCCCTGTAACCCATCTGTATTTTCAACTTCCAGCTAAATCTTATTGTTCCTGTTTCTCATATCTAAGAGTCTGTCCCCATCCACCTTATAATTTGTCCCTTAATATTTTGCACGTTATCTTATTACCCGTAGTCTTTAAATGATCTAATGTCATTAAGTTTAGCTCCTTTAGTTTCTTCTCATACCTGATTTACCATAACTGCAGGATTTGTCTCCTTTCAAACCTTTGGGTTTTCTCTAGTTTCCTGACATGCCTAAGCAGGTGTGGGTGCCATACTAATGCTGCATAGTCCAATGTGGGCCAGGCACATACCGTAATGTCGTGAGTGGTTCCTTGCTTAGAAGCTCCTGAAAATTAATCGTAGATTTGCCAGTTGCTTGTTTGCTGCGACAATTATTTGACTGATGTGCCCCTCAGCGGATTTGCTTGATACAACGCTCACCCAGAGGTCCTTCTCAAGTGAGTTTTGTCGCCTTCGTCCCCGACCCTGTATTCCACTTGTGGTCTTCTTTACTCGTCTCCAATCTTCACAACTTTGCATTTTCGGGGGTTAAATTCTAATAGCCACGTGTCAAGAGTAGACCTGCTACTTGTACACGTTTATTTATAATATTTTCTGGTATTCACATGTTTGTATTTCCCTTATTAGTTTCACACCATCCTCAAACAGGGATACCTCAGACTCCTACTTCCACCATGTCAGTCACTCATATTAGAAACAGTACACAACTCAGTGCTTTTACTTGTGGAATCCTACTAGTCACATAAGCCCATCCCCGTACCTATTTTCGTATAATCCCTTATTGTTTTCTTCTGTTGCATATTCCTTGAACCTGTGTTGTGCTTTCCCTGTTATTCGTGCCTGATCCTCTTGCTTTTATTCCGGTCTTTTGTGTGGTATTGTGTCAGAAGCTTTTTCGCAATCCAAAAATATGCAATTCACTCATCTCCCCCTCTCTCTCTCTCTCTCTCTCTCTCTCTCTCTCTCTCTCTCTCTCTCTCTCTTCTTCCTCACTTGCTATTTTGTCATGTAACGCTAACAGGTTTGAAAGACATGATTTACCATATCTAAAGCCATACTTCTTGTTGTTTATGAACTCACTCCCCTTTTCCTGAAAATTTGGACTAGATCTGCTGTCTTCCACACCTGTGGCAGTGCTCTACCTACCCCGGCGAGGGTGGAAACATTGGGCGTATTTCCCTACACCGGTTGTCTATGTTCACCCATCAGTACAATGGGTACCTGGGTGTTAGTCGACTGGTGTGGGTCGCATCCTGGGACAAAATTGACCTAATTTGCCCTAAATGCTCTGCATAACAAGCGGCTTTCTATATAGTAGTATGTCACTGATGTCAGCTATGCCTGTACATAGCTGACATCATGTACATGTAGAAATAAAGATATTATTATTATTATTATTATTATTGACTTACTGTTGGTGGCGACTACTGTTTCATACAGTGCTTCTGTTCCCTTTCTTACGACCCACGGGGAGATATCTGGTCTAAATGCCTTCGAGGTATTTTGCTCGCATAGTAAATGCCTCGCCTCTTCTCCTGTCTTGTGTTTTCTGTCCAGTATTTGCTGGTCTACTCTTCTCCTTTGGTTCTCTGGTACCTTATCTATTTTCTCAAAGAAAACCTCAGATTTTTTGTTCATCTCCTCACAGACTTACTGGTCATTTCTTGTGAGGAGCTCTACTCCTCCCTTCTTCAGTATAATTACCTGGTCCTTTGCTGTTGTCTTCCTCCTGATGTGGCTGTATAGCAACTTTCAGTACGATTCGGCTTTCAGTGCTATGTCGTCTTCAGATTGTCGTTCAGGCTCTGGTGCTATCGTTTCTGGCTCTTCTGCTCAATTTCCTGCTTTCTTTCATTCCTTGGTCTCTTAATGTTTTCATGCTGTAGCACTTTGCTATTTCCTCACTGCACCTCTGGCTGAATCATGGCATCACTGTTTTTGTCATTCCTTCTTGAGGTTCTGGGTATGAATTTTTCTTCTACCTCCTGGTACTTTCCAGTTACACACTCCATTACTGCATTCATTGTCTTCCCTTTCAATTCCTTTTCTTACGGCAGCCCATTCAAAAATTACCACATGCCTACAAAGTCTCTCTTTTATTAAATCTGTTATCTCTCGCCCTTTCCGTGTTATATCTCTCAAAAATTTCCTCCACGAGGTATCTGAAACTCAGGACTGTGTGGTCACTAACAGCATTTTCTCATTTTCATTGACACTTGCGTCAGAATCACTCAGGATGAAACATGGTCCAGCCTAGCTAGTTCATCTTCTCTCTCGGGTTGTGTATCTAAAATATTGGTGCACAGTGTCCTCTATTACTACTTCGAGCATCTTAGCCCTACACATTTCCAGTCGCCCGTGTGGCTCCAGGTTCTCCCAGTCATCCTAGTAGTTAAATTTCCTCATGATCAGCAGTTAAGCATTGCTCATATGGGCCCTTGGCCACTTCTGCTATTGTGTCCACCATCACTCTTGTTATCATCATACTTTCGTCGTGATATGCTGTTTAGTGGAGGGATGATCATCACTTCTAAATTCTTAAAGTCTTGTGTGTGCCTGCTATGTAGTCACATAATTTCCTTTCTGTTTATTCATTTCTTTTCCCTTAAACTCTATTGTCTTTTGATTAGTACTGCTACTCCTCCAACTCTCTGTGTCATCTTTCCTTCTCACTCTCAATCCCTCCACCCCCCTCCCTTCCTCTCTCTCTCTCTCTCTCTCTCTCTCTCTCTCTCTGTTAGTTATAATTTGCCCATTTTAAATTCCAGGGGTTAAAGCAGAGGCGGACTAACATGGAGTCATGCAACCAGCCGCCACTAAGCTAGCCAGCAAGCCTTCCTCTCAACCACTTAGCAAGTTAAACATACATCTGGTCAAATACAAAAACACCTAGACAGTCCAGACAACTAATTAGCCAACTAAACCGCACGCCAGACAGTCACCCAGACAGACAAACAGCACGCCAGAAAGACAACCAGTTTGCCAGACAGAAAACCAGTTTGCCAGACAGACAATCAGTAAGCCAGACAGACAACCAGCAAGCCAGCCAGACAGACAGCCAGGCAGTAATGATGGATTACTCATATCGGATAAACGTCAAAAATGATACTTAATTCATAGTTCAGTTCTATTATCCTTCTCAGTCGAAATTTCCTCTTGGCTTTTTGTTATTTTGTTCTCATTTCCAGCTTTTCAGAGAACGAAAGCGAGAGAATAGGGAGAGAAGAGGGGAAAGGAGGAGAGGAAAAAAAAAAATAGTCCTTTTGTTGATAAATTTACTGAAATCTAAAATTTTCTTATCACTGAAACAAAAGACGAAAAATAACAGTGACTTGTGTAGACGTGTTAAGGAATATTTACTTATCTTGAGGGGGAGTTGGCTAGAACGTTGGACTCCCCGGCAATCGGACTCCGGCAATCGGACTCCCGGCAATCGGACTCCCGGGTAATTTTCATTCGCCCATATTAAAAATCAGCATTAGAAAATCTGTTTATTTAATACATTTAAAATACAAAAAAGATTATTGATTAATGTATGGTTAGATGGGATTAAGTTAGAATAAGATAAGATAGTTAGGTTGGGATTGGTTAAATTAATTTATATAGGTTAGGTTAAATTAGATAGGTTAGATTAGATGAAGTCAGGACAGGTTAGATTAGATGAAGTCAGGACAGGTTAAGTTAGATTAGATGTAGTTAGGGGTTGGTTAGTTAAGGTTAAGTTAGAATAAATTAGTCTACGCAAAGTTAGATATATTAAGTTATATTAAGATATATCAGGCAAGGTAAGATTTCGTCACTATTTAAATCAAATCTTTCCTTTTAACTCTTTAAATCAAAGTGAATTGTTTGTATTGGTAGCGATAACAGCAGAGGTGGAACTGGCAGGGAGTACATTTACCGGCAGACAAATTACCGTGAGTTGAAATTACCTAGAACCAGCCAAGACAAATGACTTCCGTACGATGTTCACAACATAAAGACTGGCGACGACGAAGACATACTGTAGTCTTTTCTCGCTCGTCCCCGGAATGAAAGGGAAGGGGTGAGTGTGGGTAACAGAAGAAAGAGATAATTTAAGATGTGGAAAAGATGATATATGATATAGGAAAGTTGAAAAGGAAGTTGAAAACTTGTAGATCAGATGGGGAGATTGGTGGAGGATATAGAACGATAATATAAAGATTTGGGATAAGTTGATTGGGGAGAACAAGGGAAGACTGGAGAGGACCGAGAAAGATTGAACTGAACCCAGGAAGCCTAGGAAGCTCAAAGAATGAGTTGGACATAGGAAGATTTGCAAGGATATTGGACGTTTGTAAAGGACAAAAATTGAGAACATGTGAAGAATAGGAAGAATAGGAACTAAATGGAAAGAAATGATGAATTACTTTTAAATTTACAATTAGCCATCAACGTTACTGACGAAAACAATCATCCACTTGAAATATAGCGCCATTGAGTCAGGGGTAACATACTATTTTATACAATCCAGCCTCAGCAGCACATCACAATATGAAGCCATGAAGAACAACCTCAGGTGTTCTCTCAATAAGCAATGGTGTTCCAGAAGACAGCATTCTTGGTCCTCTCTCTGTTTCCTCGTACACAACAATGATCAAACACCAATGCTCTTCGCAGACGACACCACCTTTGTCTTCATAGGCACAGACCCCTAACACATTAAACACAGTAAAACAAAAATCTAAGACAATTTTGTGCTTGCATCTCAGTACATTGATATATTTTGACGCCTCGTAAGTAGGGTGGATAGCCCACCATTAAATCTTTTTATGTGATGCTTATTTTTTATTAAGATGTGGACAGATAAGCTAACAGAAAGCCTCCGTTAAATGACCAAACGTTCCATGTAGTAGGTCGTTATATATTGTAATACCGGTGACATGAGATGGTTTTGTCCTGACAAATAAAACGCCACTACCTATGCTTACGTGACCATCAACTCTAACAGGAGTAGAAGAGAACTGATAGATCATAGATGGACCTTGATTGCTATCCTTATAAGTCTTATATCAAGTATAAAGAAAAACGAAAGAAAATCCATAGGCTTACATCAATGTAACTCATTAAAATTCATATACATACAATATACCTAAAACCTAAACAAAATAAAAACTAAAAGTATACATAAGGTCAAAGATCTGTCAGTGGGTCCTAATCTATATTATATTCTTGAGTCTGTATACACAGTCTGAATATAAAGAGCTGTCACGTAATCACCACATTGTGTACACACAGGTTTTTGTAAGTTTAACTTTATTTGATCTATCTTTACTACTGGTTTCGTTTCTTATATCGCTGCTAGTCTATCTTAAATTCATATATTACAATTATTGTATTTGCAAAAATAGCAAAACCTTTATTTTCTGTAACATAATCAATATTGTTGAAAAGATTACATATAGTTTTGCATGCAGCGCTCAAAGTACGAGGGCTCAGTTACTGATGTATTCTACCTATACTTGAGTACAAGAGACCTCAACTGATGAACTCTACCTATGTATGAGTACAAGCTTCCAGCCACAGATGTACTCTCTTCTCTAGTGGAGGTGCCTTGATGCTGGAGACGGAGGAAGAAGTGGAGAGGTAATTTCAAGGTGTTCAGTCCTTCTAAGCCTTGATAAATCTACAACAGATGCATGATCTACTTCCAAAAAGTCTTAACTACATGTGATGCCTCTTAATTACTGCACCTGTCCTCTGACTGCGGTATATATTTATCCATCCTCGTGCATCTTCTTCAGATATATCAGTTCGTCCCTGACGGCCTTTCGTTGCCTCTCAGTATTTTGTACGTCGTTATGTCACCCTTGAATCTCCTGTCCTAATCAGGTTTAGCTCCTTTAGTCTCTCCTTGTGGTTCATGAGCCTTAATTCCAAGCCTAGTCTCCTGAATATATTCTAGTCTCATGAATATATTCTTGTACTTGTGTATTTGTGTGTATATATGCCTATGAACATTTGTGTGTATGCGTGTGCCCATGTACACGTATGTGCATGCATGTGTGTAGGTGTATTCGTGTGAATTTGTAAACGTCAAACACTAAACGATACTTGGTTGGCAATTTCCGTAGAGTTGTGCCAGAAATAAATATCACCTTTCAGAATATCAAATTAAAAAACAAATACCAGGGGCTTTGTTCTCTTGTTTATATCACGTAAAATAATAGTCTGATCTTAGGAAAAAAAAGCATAAATAGCATTAAACTCATAAATATTTAAAATTAGGCATTATTTAAATATTAATGACATATGCAAATTAGAGACTACGAAGCCCAGTAAAATACTAAAGCTTCCTTTAATTAAGACACTAATTTTTAAAGTTTAAATTCGACCAGACGAAATATTCCCAAAATAGCAAATTTTCATTTACACAGGATAAATATACTGGGTAATACCCCGTATGTAAGATTTATCAGTTATTACAAGTTGAAGCCTTTGAAGACTGATATACTCAAGTACAACAGTCTTGAAAAAGTTCTACGCTATTTTACTCACAAATCTGGCAATGGTGTATCTACACACCTCAATAACTTCCTCAGTCTACTTCTAAGTGGGATACACCAGTGTTGTATGTATGCAGGTAATTAGAAGAAGCTTCTCAAAGTTATTGAAACCATTCCAAGATTCTTTGAATAGTTTATGTGAGACCAGAGAGCATTTGAACTCGCCAATAGTTGAATGATCCCTCCTGCATTTAGGGTCAACGTTGAAAATTGAAAGTTGACCGATAGAAGCTTTCTCAAGTTATAAACTAAACAGAGGAAGAAAAGGGACCAGGAAACTTGGTTTGGTAATACTTAATACAATATTGCATACTTAATAAAGTATTATGATGAAATTCAAGATTCTCTATCTTGATATGGGATTTCAAAAGTGGAAATTTCATAATTTGCGCCTAATAAAAAAATGCTCCTCAAATTTCCACATTTATCTAATCAGTAAGAACTAGATGACTTAATGGCTGATGTCAAAAATTCAATGCAGAGATTCTGACATCTCAACTTAAAGAGTGGAACATACGGAATCCTAGTTGCAAGATATCTACCGACAG
The DNA here is from genome assembly GCA_009830355.1 of Cherax destructor. NCBI lineage: Eukaryota > Metazoa > Arthropoda > Malacostraca > Decapoda > Parastacidae > Cherax > Cherax destructor. The sequence goes on from WNWK01003689.1 coordinate 41,055, forward strand.
GTGTGTATGTTAGATCACGAATGTTGCAAGATACCTACCAGCAGATGTGTTTGTTGGGTCGGGGATGTTGCAAGATACTTACTAACAGGTGAGTGTTAGATCACGAATGTTGCAAGATACCTGTGTTAGATTAAGGATTTGGCAGATGATGGCAAGGGAATAGTAGTCAGGAGACAATATGACTACTGTTAAAGAAGTACCTGCTTAGCATTTACTTAGCAACTATTCCTGCTGGCAATGATTGGGCTTTTGGGTAACATGAATAGAAGCTATAGAGAGATGGTTGAAGATTTGATTGAACGTTTCTGAGACTGCTGTTTACACTCACTCTTAGACGTCTGAATACTAAATTTTGGAGACATTACTAAAGAGCTCATTGAAGGTTGTCATTTGAATATTCTAACTATGAAGAAGAGGTATCAGGGGAGATCGAATGAATTATTATATTCTCATGGAAACTGTATATCTGTAAAGGAAGGAACCTTGATGGAGTATTACATCTGGTTTTGATTCGGGTACGACCCGTGGAACATAAAAATAAGCTTTCAAGTGTCTGATTTTAACATGAATATTCTTGTTTAATTTTCTTCGTAAGACATTGTGATACAGTGTTATCCCATTATGATTTATGATTATCATTACACGTATCGTCATTTTCATAATTGCATTATTTATTTTAATGCATTACATGCATAATAAGTACTTCGCTTTCTGACAGGCCTTTATTGAGATAAAAAAAAAACATAGATTGCTAATTTGTGATGCAACATCTGATGCTGTAATAGATTCAGCATCAAAAGACGGAATAAAACAAAAATAAGATGAAATTTGTGTGTGTGTGTGTGTGTGTGTGTGTGAATGACATCTTACGTGTACACTAAGATAAACACCCACTAAACTTTCATTTAAAAAAATACACACTTCTTGGATAACTGAGATAATGGAGTCAGAGGCCGCCCATTCAGGAATTCATCAATTACTGTGCTTGTACTCAGGTTCAAGGTGACAGTAGCGCTGATCAGACCAGCTAGGGAGAGTCTCCGGTACTCTACTGCCTACCATAATGTTTTAGCTTACAAATTAATGTAATAAACGGTCAAAAAAAAGAGGGTCGGTCAATATCGGTTACATTGATGAACGATCTGCCTATCTACCAAGAAAGCCGATAAATCACCATCGGTGAAAAATGTTGTGGTGATGTTTAGGCGGTGGCAGGCAGCAGGCAGGCAGGCAGGCAGGCAGGCAGGCAGGCAGGCAGGCAGGCAGGCAGGCAGGCAGGCAGGCAGGCAGGCAGGCAGGCAGGCAGGCAGGCAGGCAGGCACTCTGGTAGGCAGGCATGCAGGCAGCAGGCAGCTAGGTGTCTGGTCGGGGACACTCAGTGTGGAGTGAACAGTGGTGGGGAAGGGTACACATTCGCTCGCTCCGTCCTCAGAGATTTCTTACTCTCTCGCCAATCATACCACCGCACCATCAGATATTCAATGACAATTTCGAAAATCAATGCAAAATTCAGTGACTTTTCCTTCTTGTCACCAACAATTAACTCAATAATTCTGCATTATAACATAGTGATTTGAGCTGAATTTTTTTTTATAGTCTTTTATTGTTGATTTTTTTCACTTGTTTTTTTTTTTGCACTCGTGACCGTCTGGGCTACATGCATATTATAGGCAATTTCAATATACACGTTCTGTACTTCCAAGTATATTTCTTGTATACATGCGCATTACACACAGAATAAAGTGTATCACAGCTGTTTTCAGGTGATGCATGGAAGAATACATGGAAAATACGAGCTTAAAATTTCTCCTCTCGGTTCGTGCTGAGGTTAATGCAGTTGGGTCAAAAACTTGTCTGGGAAAACAAAAGTCAGAAAGCAGCCAATTTTCTGCCTCAGCATCTCAGTGCTGGGAGTTACAGAGAGGTAATGTCAGGTCACGGCCTGTCACTGACCTTGATTACATTTTTTTGCTTTTGAAATGCTAATATGGACAAATATTTCTTGGCGTGAGTGATGTACTCGTCAAATCGAAACAGTGGAAATAATGTGACTGAGAATAATTTGTAGTGTGAATGTGATGCATCGAAAATAATGGAGAAATTGTACAGAAGACAATTTTGTGTGGTGTTAAAAATAGATAACTCCAATGGCTGGGCCATGGAAGAGGAGTCAGGTTGCGGAACAAGTTTTATTGGCAGAACGTTTCGCTTAGTGGAGACTTTTAGCGAATGAATTATTGAAAAGTTCTGTGCAGAGTTTTTAAAACGTAAAACGCAAAACGTTGTCGTCCCAACAGGTTGTAAATAGAATGTAAACACACTTGTGTACAGTTCACGACATTTATTAAAGGGAACGTTTTGCCACCAGTACTTTCATCAGATGAGGCCACTCGTGGCGAAACGTTTCCTTTAATAAATGTCCTCAACTGTACACAAGTGTCCTTTTCCACAGTCGTTCCAATAAATAAAAAATGTTCTGCAATGTAAGTCAGTAGTACGTCATTTCGATTTAAATTTTTTTTATTATCGTTGCATTAAGTTGTATAGTCTTTTAAGATTTGAAGTTTTAAGAATGTGAGGAATTCGGGGAACCCGTTGTCCGGCTGAGTTTGGGAGGTGTGAGGTGCATTGTCCACTGTTCTTAGGACAGGTGTGTATATGTGTGGGTGTTTTTTGTAATATATAATATATATATATATATATATATATATATATATATATATATATATATATGTGTGTGTGTGTGTGTGTGTGTGTGTGTGTGTGTGTGTGTGTGTGTGTGTGTCATTAACAGAACAGGATCTAATCTCGGCCAGCCTCAGTTCTATTAATGATATATATGTAGTGCCGAATAGGTAAAACTTGCGATATTGGCTTATATAGCAACGCTCTTCTTGCCGAATAATTCAAGCTAAAATTTGTGTATGAAATAATTTTGCAAAAATCATTCTGAACCTAACAAAAAAAAATTTCATTGTGTTTGTTTATCATTAAACTACTGTAAACGTATCTAAAATATATTTAGTTGGATTAGGCTAAATTAAATTGAACTTGTTATAAGGTCAGGTAAGTTTTCTAAGGATCTTTTGGAAAAAATTACTAATTTTTACATTGAAATAAATTTAAAAAAATTTATCTTTAAAAATATAAGAGAAAATTTTAGAAAGGACTTAATTTTAAATGAGTTTTTGGTAACTGATCAGCTTTACCTATTCGGCACACAAACACACACACACATATATATATATATATATATATATATATATATATATATATATATATATATATATATATACTATATGTTTGTTTAACATTTATGTTAATGTAAAAGTTTTAAGAATGTGAAAAATAGTAATATTCCAAGTGCTTTCGTTATTTTTCACATTATCAATGAACAGTAAAGGAAATAAGACAACGGAAAACTCATAAAGCAGAGATGTGATCTCATGTGTGTCTTAGCATACGACTTGACTCACGAAGCATCGGAAATACATTTCCATTATTTCTAAGTTTGTAGTCAGGTCACATATCATGTAAAATTTAAGACAGACATGTCAGGTAAAGGGAAATTTTTGTTAACTTAGCTTATAAAGAATCTAATTTGTACAGTCCTGGTCTTATATTTATATTGCAATCAGTATTATATTTTATAAAGCTTGATTCGATTATATTTCGCTCAACCATTGATTTGCTTGTTACAGCTTTCTTGGCCTTTTTCAAAATGAATGGGGCGGTTGAAATGTCTGACATGAATTAGTATTAGGCTCTTGCCCAGTTCTAATGTTGTATTTATGTTGCTGTAATTTTAGTTCAAAACCCCTTCCACTTTGCTGCAAATAAAATTTATTGCATTTTATGCAAGGAATCTTATAGACAGCCATCAGCATTTCTGGGAAAATTCCTAATGAAAGAGCTTTTATGATAGCAACATTTTTAAATATAACTAGAATTTTAAAGTTTTAAGTATAGAAAGTTTTCTTTTTAATAATTAAAACATCAAAAAAGGGGAATGAATTATTTGGTTCAAACTCAACAGTAAACTTTATAGATGGACCTACAGTAGTCTAACTCAAGTAGGAATTTCTTATCTGTTTTCTTGGGCATTAAGCATAAGACATCCACATATCTGTACCATTTAGTTTTATCATGAAGAATTCTGTTAAGCACTCTTTCAAAGTGCTAAGGGCTGGTGAAGGAGGATTTCCCATTACCATACAATTTTTTTGATTGCAAACCTCGCTGTTAAACACTAACTTTACATCAACAACGCAAAGTTTAATAGACCCATTGATCGTAGACACAGGTAATGGTAAATCATAATTACATTGGTCTTCAGATAGGAAACTTATTATCTCATCATCTGCGACTCTTTCAATGATTTAACATTAAAACTAACCACAGTGTAATAATTTAAATTAGTAATAGTACTTAATTTGTCAACCAGATCAATTATATTTTTAACATTAAAGTTGGAAACTCTACCTACATTTGGGATTAATATATGTAGGCGACTGAACCAATGTAGCTAATTATAGATTACCTGGTTTGATTGGCTTGATTAATCCATTCATATGTGTTAATAATGGGTTGACGTTTATGATATTTTTAATTAGTTCATCTTTGCCTTTCAGTAGTCGTTTTAATGTTTTATTGAAGTTGTTATTAACCGAATCTGAGGGATTATGAGTTTGTAAAAAGTTTATGTATCAATCAAGATATTACCTAGGTAAACAATTTTATTCATAATTACTATTGTTTTTGTTTTGTCTGTTTTAATTAGATGTAATTTTTTTAATATTTTTAAAGATTTTCATGACTTAAAAATCTCTGAGGGCAATTGGAAATATTTTGTTTTGTCAAGGAACTATAAACCCTGCCCTTATCTATACTGGTTTAATGTGAGAAAATCAGTGGATTTTCCCAAATTTCAAAAAGTTTTTGCAATTTCCACGCTACTGACTTTTTCGGAGGCTGCAAAACTAACCCGGAAACGTAGAGCAGCAGTTAAATGCTGCCCCCAGAAAGTTGTAACAAGCAAACCATTGGTTGAACGAATTATAACAGAATCAAGCTTTATAAAAATAGTGCTGATTAGTTTGAATATAACTCCAGGGCTGCAAAAATTACTCATTTATGATGCGTAAGGATTATAAGCTAGGTTGGGAAAAGTCCGTTTACCTGACATGTGTCTCTCAGACTTTACCTGACTTGTGACCTTACTAAAATTATCAGAACAATTTCAGTGTATCTCCCACGCTCAGCGAGTAAGGTCGCAAGAGCATAAGAACATATGCGAGGTCACATCTCTGCTTTACAGGTCATTTTTTTTTTTACAGTTCCTGGAAAATGTGAGAAATCATATAACCTCTTGTAATACCAGTATTTTTCAATGTGGAGGAAGTGCATGAGGCAGTGGTCAGAAGAAAAGGGAATAAAGCAGCTGGGATTAATGTGAACAACACAGAAATGTTAAAAGCAGGTTAGGATTTACTTTTGTAGTTTCTGGTGCATTTGTTCAATAAATATATGAAAGGGGGAAGGTACCTAGGGATTGGCCGAGAGCGTGCATAGTTAATTTGTATAAAGGCACAGGGGATAAAAGTGTAAGAATTAAAGGGGAATAAGCCTGCTGAGTATATCGGGCGAAGTGTATGGTCGTGTTATCATTGAAAAAATTAGGGATGGGACAGAGTGCAGGATCGCAGATGAACAAGACTTTAAGATGGGTAGAGGGATGTGTAGACCAAGAATATTTAATAGAGACGTTTTATAGGATGGAGAGGCAGACTTATTTTCTAGTAAAAGTAGGTCGTAGACAGGGATGCATGATGTCACCATATTTATAAATGATGTTGTAAAAGAAGAGAATGCTAGGGTACTGGGGAGAGGTGTTGGATTAAAAGATAAACAATCTAATACAAAGTGGAAGGTGTCTCAGTTGCTTTTTGCCGATCACACTCTGCGTTGGAAGATTCTGAAGAGAAGTTGCATAGGTTAGCGGAAGATCTGAAAGGGTATGTGATAGGAATTAAAAGAGAACATAGGAAAAAGCAAGGCGATTAGAATAACAAACAATTTAGGTAATGATAGATTGGATATTAGTCTGAAAAGAGGGAATGTGGAGGAAGCAAATGTGTTTAAATATTTGGGGTGGATTTATTATTGGATGGGTCTATGAAAGATGAAGTGAACCATAGAATTGACAAGGGGAAAAAGATGGAGTTACGTTGAGGCATTTGTGGAGACAAAGAACGTTATCCATGGAGGCAAATGGAAAATGTATCCGAGTATAGCGGTACAAATGCTCATATATGGGTGTGGAGCAGAGAATTCATAGTTTGGTGATTAGGAGGTGCGGAATTATCTGGAGATTTAAGGAGGGGTTATTGAGGCGGTGTGAACATTAAGAAAGAATGGAACAAAATAAGATGACTTGGAGGGTGTATAAATCTAGTGGAAAAGTGGCGTTGAAATGTGAACAATGTACCATTTATGAAGGGATTCGGGGAAACCGGTTTTCTGAACATGAATCCTGGAGGTGGGAAGTACAGTCCTTGCACTCTGAAGGAGGTGTAAGGATACTGCAGTTTGGAGTGGCATCTGAACTGCAGCATCGGCGCGCCTCTGTCAAGACGGTGATGGAATGATGGTGAAAGTGCTGCTTCTTTTACAGGTCACCTTACTTCGGTGGGAGACAGTCGGTTTATTATTACTATTAATGTATGACCCTTACGAGTTTACAGCGTCCATCAATATATCAATAATTTGTATTTTCGTAGAAGTAAAATCATTAATACCAAAAAAATATAATAAAAAATAACTTTTAAGATGTTCTTTGTGATATAATTTGAGATTTTGTTGAAGATATTTTCTGACATATCATTTAAAATATTATTGGAAATATTATATAGAATACAATTTAAAATATTTAAATTATAAAAATATTATGGACGTTGCATTATTGTTGTAGTTGTGAGTGTCAATAGACTCGACCCCCACACGGCAGCTGTGTTGACCTCCACACGGCAGCTGTGTTGACCCCCACACGGCAGCTGTGTTGATCCCCACTCGGCAGCTGTGTTGACCCCCACACGGCAGCTGTGTTGACCCCCACTCGGCAGCTGTGTTGACCCCCACACGGCAGCTGTGTTGATCCCCACTCGGCAGCTGTGTTGACCCCCACACGGCAGCTGTGTCGCCCGCATTCATGAATAATAATAATAATAATAATAATAATAATAATAATAATAATAATAATAATATCAACATCACTGAAAAGATCTTCCTCCAGCCATATAAGTTACAAACTTCAAGTAATTGGACAACGACTTTTAAAAAATCATAGTGTATAGATTTAAAAGAGCCAAGAGACTTTATTTTACACTTTTACTTCATGGGTATACGTTATTAAGACGCTTTATGGACAGTATTCTGTCGGGGAAGAGACCGCTGTATGAACAGTGTTTGACAGTGCCACCAACCTGTGTGGGAAGTATTGGACAGTGCGTTCAACCAGTCTGAGAATGTGTCACTATATGGACAATACTAGGAAGTGTCACTCGTCCTATCAGTGAAAGTATTGGACAGTAGCATTCATCTCGTCAGTACTTACTACTTTCTGAACAACATTATTCAGTATAACTCATCCTAGCGCTGACAATACTACTATATAAACTGGTCCTTGTTGACTTGATAAAATCACGCATTTGCTGCACATTTATCGGCTACACATTCATGTTGTGAATCTCTCGCTCCAACACATCCCAGAGATTTACGCCAGATTCTGACCCTACCATCTGTATATGTCGCAACAGAAATAGTGATTCGTCAGACCAGGAGACGTTTTTCCAATCTTCAACTGTCCAGTTTTGGTGAGCTTGTGCCCAGTGTAGCCTCAGTTTCCTGTTTTTAATTCAAAGGAGAGGAATCCGGTGTGGTCTTCTACTACTGTAATCCATCCACTTCAAGGTTCAACATGTGCGTTCAGAGATGCTCTTCTGCATACCATTGTTGTAACACATAGTTATTTGAGTTAATGTGCCCTTCACGTCAGCTGGAACCAATATAGCCATTCTCCTCTGATCTCTGTCAATAACATGATGTTTTTTTCCACAGAACTGTCACTCAATGAATTTTTTTCACACCGTTCTCTGTGTTTGTGTGTGTGTAATCACCTAATTGTACTCACCTAATTGTGGTTGCAGGGGTCGAGACTCAGCTCCTGGCCCCGCCTCTTCACTGTCCGCTACTAGGTCACTTCTCTCCCTTCTCCATGAGCTTTATCATACCTCATCTTAAAGCTATGTATGGTTCCTGCCTCCACTACATCATTTGCTAGACAATTCCACTTCCTGACTACTCTATGGCTAAAGAAATGCTTCCTAACATCCCTTTGACTCATCTGGGTCTTCAACTTCCAATTGTGCCCCTTTGTTTCTGTGTTCCCTCTCTGGAACATCCTGTCACTGTCTACCTTGTCGATTCTCCGCAGTATTTTGTATGTCGTTATCATGTCTCCTCTAACCCTTCTGTCATCCAGTGTTGTCAGGCCGATTTTCCTTAACCTTTCTTCGTAGGACATTCCCCTGAGCTCTGGAACTAACCTTGTCGAAAACCTTTGCACTTTCTCTAATTTCTTGACGTGCTTGACCAGGTGTGGGTTCCAGACTGGTGCTGCATACTCTAGTATGGGCCTGACGTACACGGTGTACAGTGTCTTGAACGATTCCTTATTAAGGTATCGCAACGTTAATCTTAGGTTTGCCAGTCTCCCATATGCTGCCGCAATTATCTGGTTTATGTGTGCTTCCGGAGACGTGCTTGGTGTTAAACTCACCCCAAGGTCTTTGTCCTTTAACGAGGTTTGTACTCTTTGTCCACCTAGCCTGTACTCTGTCTGCGGTCTTCTTTGCCCTTCCCCGATCTTCATGTGTGTGTGTGTGTGTGTGTGTGTGTGTGTGTTGTGTGTGTGTGTGTGTGTGTGTGTGTGTGTGTGTGTGTGTGTATGTGTGTGTATGTGTGTGTGTATGTATCGTTCCGAATACGTAAAACTTGCGATTTTGGGTTAAATAGCAACGCACTTCTTGCCGAATAGGGCATGCGAAAATTTGTGTATGCAATAATTTCGCACAAATCATTCTGAACCTAACGAAAAAAAATATATTTTATTGTTTCTTTATTATTAAATTATTATAAACTTATATAAAATATATTTTGTTGGATTAAGCTAAATTAAATTGCGCTTGTTAAAATAATGTTAGGCAAGTTTCCTAATGTTCTTTTGGTACAAAATCATTAATTTTTATATTATCATAAATGAAAAAAATATGTCTTTAATATATAAGAGAAAATTTTAGAACTAAATTTTAAACGATTTCTTCCTAATTAACCAGTTTTACCTATTCGGCACGACATATTATATATATATATATATATATATATATATTATATATATATATATATATATATATATATATATATATATATATATATATATATATATATATATATATATATATATATATAACGTGCCTAATAGGTAAAACTGGTCAATTAGTTTACTATCCAAATTGAGCCAGACAGATCTATCCAAACATTTATATTTATATTCATAGGCAAGACACATACGTTAAATTTAATGCATACAAAAAGCCATCCAGTGTGTGCCCCAGAACCCCATTACTCGAATCATCTTGGTAAAGGATTCTTTGTTAAAGCGATATGAGCTTCTTTCCTCTTAAAAACAAACCTGACTTTCTCTCATTCCCCAGGTGTTGTGCGACCCCTACGGGATTAGCGCCCTTTCACGTATAATAAAAATAACACTGCTTATCAAAATCGAGGATATTATTACCACTCTGCTTCAAAGGATTCCGCGTGTATTCATCAAAGAGTTAGTGAATATAGATATCAGCAAAATTTACGAAGTGGCTTCCACCTACGAATATTCACATACAAGATAGATAATATACTCTCAAAGGCTGAAAAAAAGCCAAACCAAACTAAAGCTTAAACATAAACATTAGAATGTGCTGGTCCATTCCTTTCAATTTTAGCAAAACCATTTAATGAGAAAGTGGCTTTTAAAAGCAATATAACGATAGGTTCATAGGACAGACAAGAACCCTTGCGACAACACAAATTATACTACATACACAGCCCAGGGACTGAGTGTACTTCTTTTTGCACATGTAAAACAAGGAATACTTAGTAATTAAGTACACGCTAAAAATGAGCTAACCTGAGGTTCATATGTCCAGCATAACATTCTGGAATTTTCACTCGTAAAACAAATCTCGAAATGATATTATTTTAATTCTATTATATTATAAGCTGGGGTATTTTATGATGCAAAATATATTCTTCTGTTTAGAACAAGCAGTACGTTTTCCAACAAAGCATAGACTTTTGTCACTACACAAATAATCAAAATATATACTTTTTGCCAACAAGTGAACTATTATTTCGTTAATATAACTCACACTGAATATGTCTGCATATTCTCTTTCTTTCGACTTAAAATCTCCAGCTCTCTAATTGCAAGCTTAACATTACTGATGTCTTGAAGTTTTTGCATCTGTTTTCTTAATAATGTTCGATTTATTGAATCTTGATCGTCAACAGTGTGGAATCCCTTTTCGCAAATGTCTAAAACTAACATAACGTTGCCTTGGACGCTCCGTTGACTGTATGACAAAAGATAACAAGACAATATAATTCCAGATAGAGGGAAAAGGGAAACATTAACTCCAAAGTGGGCTTTTTTTTTTTTACCTAATCTTTGTTATACCTATAGTTTTCATGGCAACTTACTGAAGCTCTTTCGTTCTATTCTAGTTCAGTCAATCATTTGTAGTAGAATTTGTGCGAATTATACTGCATTTACTTGTTTTCAGCGAAGGTCTTAAATAAGAGACTTTTGACCTATGATCTTCTAGATCTTTTATTTTACTATAAAATCTGTTGGAGATGTTTCGTCTAAATATTTGATCTTATTTACATAGATTTAAAAATTAGCATAACTGATGGATAAATATAACAAATTTGTTACATATTTAATTATAAAAATGAGACGTGAACAAAAGGACGTGAAGAGACGTTAACACACACGGCTGGTTTAAGTGGGACAAGATTTAAGAAAAACAAAGGGAATTATTGGTGCAGGAAGAAAAATGTACTTATGGGCAAGACATGTCAGTCGATTTCTGTACGTAGGAAATGAGCTCTTAGCTTGTAAATTCAACGGAGTAAAAAATATCTGGGAAAGATAGTATGGCCCCGGTGAAGCACATTCTCGCACAACGATAGAGATTCATTCAGCCTTGAAATTTTTGTTTTTTTTAGGCCAGTTTGTTGCCAGCCGTATCACGGCTTTTTCAGAAAGTTAACGTAGTGAAATGAGAATAGGTTGGGTAATGAGGTGAGTGGAAGGAAGATATAAAATTAGTAGGTTGGTAGGTTAGGTTAGGTATATTGTGGAGGAGAGAAGCTTGTAGTGGAAGGTCGGGGCAGAGAGAGCTCTGCCCTTCCCTGGTGGTGTCTACCCCCGGGGGTAAAGGAAGGTAATACTCCATGGGTGGTTTACCCCACACGTTTTTCCCCAGAGAAAGGAATATAATCCGGGGAAAGATGTTCCTTCTTTTCTCTACACTCAGCCTCACTCAGACCTTCCCATCCTCTCTTTTCTTCCGCTCCCTTTTATCTTCTCTGTTCTTCTGATCTCCCTTTCTTCATATACCCTGAGTTAAAATTACATTTATATTTTGACAGTATGATTGTGTCACAACGTCATGAATCTCGCATCAATTTTGTGGGAAGATAATATTTTGTTTACCACGCCTTTATGTACCATTCTCTTCTTTCTGCTCTCTCTCTCTCTCTCTCTCTCTCTCTCTCTCTCTCTCTCTCCCTCTCTCTCCTGACTCCTTGTATATCATGTATCATGCTATCCTGTCTGCCTCCTGAACCCTCGTGTTCGATGTTACCCTGTGTTTTTTTATCGTTCGCTCTTAAAGGGGGTGTTTTAATGCTCCCCTTCCTTGGATCAAACATTACATAGCATTCCTCTTTGGGTCTAGCGCTTCCATATAAAACTAATAATATAAAATAATATATTTTTTAAAGCTGGGTTACTTGAACATGCACTGCTGTAATACAAATAAGAATTGACTGTAGATGTTATTAAGAAAAAGAAATTGGAGATCATAGCATTAAGCGAAACAAATCTAACAGGGATGGAAGAATTCCACTGAAAAGGAGTTAAGGAAGTTGATTTGGATGTTTCGAAAGAACTTAATTAAAGGAGCGACGTTAATATTAAATGATCTTCCGTGGAAACGTAAATAGTGTATAAATGTTTAGAGTCAAGAATAATATCAATTAGGGGGAAGATAGAGTGTGAGAAATGGGTCATAGTAAGAGTTGGTTCACACGGGGACGAGAGGAAGGTGGAAAAGGGAGACGTCGGCGGGTGTTAAGTGAATGTTTATAATTTTTTGGAACAAAGCCAAAGAATAATTGTTCCGGGTGACCTATACGCTCAATAACAATGTTTTCGAGGGCACAGTAGGTTAGTTTGTAGTGCCAGGGGTAAATTATAGTGGAGAGCCTCTAATTGATTACAAAGAAATTTACTAATACGTATGATTTATTAAGAAAATAAGAGGATAAATAATTAAAGTATGCTTAAGTGTACTGTGAGAGCACTTTGCTAGGCTGTCTTGGTGGATAAGAGGTTAATGGGTAGATTTCATAACGTACATGTGTTTAGAGGAACAACTGATAGAGTAGATCATTATATAGCAGTAACTACAGTAAGACGCAAGTAGAAAACAAAGAGAATGGTGTCAGTAAAAGAGAGAAGCAAAAGAGGTAGGTGGTATGTGCAGTTGAGAGAAAGGTGGGCGACAGTACAAGCAATGAAGTAGACGAGGTATTGCCTAAGGTTGCAGAGCTTGTGGGTATAGGTGGCTGGGAGTGGGAAGAAGAATCATTGGCTGAATGAGGCAAAGATAATGGTAAAAGAAAAAAAAATGTATACGTGAGGTTTTTACAAAGTTGAAAAAATATGTGGTAGTCAGAGTACATGGACAGAAAAAGAGGTTAAAAGAGTAAGAGTGGTGAGGGAGTGAAAGTGAAAGTATGAATGTTAGCAACGTTTTTCTAGAAAAAAACTTATAGAGTGAATATAATAAGTTGAGAAAGCCGGATGAGCAAAGGGACTTGTTACTTAAGAATAAGAGAAAGATGTTAATTGGGAAAGTGAAGATACCAGAAAGATGGAAGAAATATTCCGAGTTGTTAAATGTTGACGATGGCAGGAAGGCAATGTCGTCTTGCACAGAGCTGCTCTGGCAGGAGTAAGGAAGAGCCAAAGGTGAGTATGAGGGCGTAGAATGACAGGTGATAAAACAGCTTTTTCAAGTGGAAATAAGACTGAGAAACTAAATGGGAATAAATTTCAGTCCAGTATGTGCATCAACGAAGGGAAAGTAAGAGCATGCAGAGGTTGTTTCAAGGCAAAGAGGAACGGAGGAGAGGGTAAAAATTATAGGAAAATAAACAAATTGAGTATAACAGGTGAAGTGTACGGTATAATTATTATTGAAACAGTTAGGAAAAAGTCAGCAAGTAGGATTTCACATGAACAAGTAAAATTTTAAATGCATAGGAGATAGGTTGATCAAGTGGTTACCTTGAAAAATACAAATGAGAGATACTTTGATAAAAATAAAATACATTCATGAACTTTGAAAAGGTACTTGATAGAGTGGATAAATTGGAGTCAATCTGGCAGATGATGCAACTGTATGGAATAGCTAAAATTTTACTAAAAGAAAAAAAAGGAGGCATGATGTCACCAAGTGTAGAAGGGCATTGGAAATGTTTGACAGCAATGTTGTGAGAATATTATTTGACTATAATTGAGAAGTTGCAGGAGTTGTAAAGGAGATTCGGCCAGTTAGAAAGGATTGAACAGTAAAGGATATCTGTGTATGCGTATATTATATATATATATATATATATATATATATATATATATATATATATATATATATATATATATATATAGTTTGGAGTGAAGGAGAGGTAGAAGTCGTCCCAAGAATGGATGGAAGGAGGGAGGATAGGAGGTGGTGCCAAGTGGTGGAGGTTTGGGCATCCAGTAAGCGTGTACGAGCGTGTTAGACAGGAGTGGAGACAAGTGTTTCTTGGGTTTGACATGACTGAGTGTGAGCAAAGAAACATGAATGTATTCAGAGTAGAGATTAGCCGGACTTGAGAACTGAAGGTGGGAAGCATAGTGCCTGCACTCTGACAGAAGGGTGGGGATGTTACTGGAAAAAGATGTCACTTCTGGAAAAACAACTACTGAATAAGTGATTGTGAAAGTTTCTTTTTTTTTTTTAATCACGGTGCCTTGGAAGGAGATGGTCATGTGTAAAAATAAATAATAATAATAATAATAATTTCCTTCATCAGTCATCATTTGTTTCAATTTACTGACCTCTGATATTAGGGTTCCCTCACTCCCCAGCTGCCTGATCTTTTCTCTCGATCTCCAATACGCTCTTCCTCTCTTTTTCTCTTCCTCTCTCAATTCCCCTGTACTCTCCATTACTTTCGTTTCTATTTCTCTATTAATTCCACCTTTCACCTCTGTAATTGTCTTGCCCCATAGTTTTAATATACAACACTTGTCAGTATATTTGGCAGTTTCTTGTGTGAGCTTTCCTTGTATTGTAACCCTCTGTGTCCCAAATAAATATAAATGGCAGTCAGTCCTCTGTTACCAGGAGAGGCAGTCAGTCCTCTGTTACCAGGAGAGGCAGTCAGTCCTCTGTTACCAGGAGAGGCAGTCAGTCCTCTGTTACCAGGAGAGGCAGTCAGTCCTCTGTTACCAGGAGAGGCAGTCAGTCCTCTGTTACCAGGAGAGGCAGTCAGTCCTCTGTTACCAGGAGAGGCAGTCAGTCCTCTGTTACCAGGAGAGGCAGTCAGTCCTCTGTTACCAGGAGAGGCAGTCAGTCCTCTGTTACCAGGAGAGGCAGTCAGTCCTCTGTTACCAGGAGAGGCAGTCAGTCCTCTGTTACCAGGAGAGGCAGTCAGTCCTCTGTTACCAGGAGAGGCAGTCAGTCCTCTGTTACCAGGAGAGGCAGTCAGTCCTCTGTTACCAGGAGAGCAGTCAGTCCTCTGTTACCAGGAGAGGCAGTCAGTCCTCTGTTACCAGGAGAGGCAGTCAGTCCTCTGTTACCAGGAGAGGCAGTCAGTCCTCTGTTACCAGGAGAGGCAGTCAGTCCTCTGTTACCAGGAGAGGCTTCCTCGTTAGATTTCCTAGGTTATGGAAGTCGAGTTAGATAGCGTTTATGTCTCAAGATGGACGGACAGGGAATCGAGCATCCTTCATTTCTTGTACCTAAAGATGAACACGGTTTAAGAGCTTCGCATAAAGCAGTGGTTCCTAATTTCCCAATTTTCTAGGACTATGACCCATTCCAGACTATGAGAGTCCGTGCACTCCTCACCACCCTTGTCCCTTAAACTTGGTTTGTTTACACTCGCACGCATCATGACGCACTTCCATTATCTTTGTCATGTGTTAACAATTTTACTACAAGATAATCCTGTATTGTTTACGAAGCTAACGTTCTGACATCTTATGAATAAGAATGAAAATGCAAAATAATGATATTTATATTATTGGTATTCAATACCGACAAGTTGATGGGTAAGACACACGTACATCTTTATTGCCGAAAGGACTAGCCTACGCAACAGGCTTCTTCAAATCGATTACAGAGGCGACTTTCATGATGGAGACTTTCATGATGGAGACTTTCATGATGGAGACTTTCATGATGGAGACTTTCATGATGGAGACTTTCATGATGGAGACTTTCATGATGGAGACTTTCATGATGGAGACTTTCATGATGGAGACTTTCATGATGGAGACTTTCATGATGGAGACTTTCATGATGGAGACTTTCATGATGGAGACTTTCATGATGGAAGAAGTGAAGAGGTAATTTAAAGATGTTCGGTCACTTCTACAATGTCATATATTGAACACTGTGGCACTGACACCATTAACACCATTTCATTTAAAGCCGAGGAAATGTATACTAGGTCGCTCATTTTTGTAACTAGTCCTTTTCAGTCAAGGTCGTCCACTAATAACTGATGTGTGTAGTCAAGGTCGTCCACTAATAACTGATGTGTGTAGTCAAGGTCGTCCACTAATAACTGATGTGTGTAGTCAAGGTCGTCCACTAATAACTGATGTGTGTTGCATATCAGTTCAAAAAAGCTTTGTCAAAACTTTTCCTCATCATACCAAACACTATTCATTGTTCAGGAGTTTCTGATGTTCACTGTCTGTATCGTTGCACAGTGTTGTAAAAATCCTTGAATTTAACAAGCGAGCTTTGATGAAGTTTTCTATTTTCAACGAATCATTGATTATTGACATTACTCATTTTTGCATGTTGTTTTTCCTAGAGGCAAGATTCTCTCTCTGATAGCTGCGGTGTATGCAGGAAACCGATGGAGCTACTTTCCTGATGAGAGTTACTGGTTCTCTGTGTTTCCCTGTTATTGACATTATTGTATCGATGTATATTCCCACACAGTGTTCCCATTAGCTCTGGTGTAGACTGAATTGACTTAAGGATGTCATCTATTATACTATGGGCAAGCTGCCCGCAAAAAACTCCGGAGCTCTACCCCCAAAATTAACCAAAATATGGCCGGATTTGCAAGATTCGTGGGCACGTCAATTTGCAGCGTGTCAGACTCACTGCTTCTGACTCAAATTACTAGTTGGAAGAAAATATTTTTCTTACATGCAATTAATGTGGCGTGCAAATGTATTACTGTAAAGAGGGATTGTAACTTTTTTTTGCTGTCTTTTGCCAGGCATACGGATTATCATGTATTTTGAACACGCGTCAGTGTGTGGCATTCCGTTTTAGCTAAAGTGTGGCTAATAAAGTGTGAGGCTCCAATGACTGTATACGACTCTAGTTATCTTTTGCTTTTTCGTACTTTTTCCAGTTGACATCTGGATAAAGCAACTGGCTCGTCAATTACGTTTTTATGTTTAGTGTGTAGGTAGCGACGTATATAAGACAGGTTTAATCAGCAACAAAGTACGCACTGTGGATTGGAGCTTTCAGCATCACCAAACAATGCAAATTCCAATTGCTTCATTTGCCCTCTATTCTTATATACACAAGACGAAAACAAAAACAAAAACAGGTCATATATTGTCACTCAGGCCAGGCAAGGTCTCAGGCACACTGAGTTTAGGACAGTTTTGTTTTCATTTCGTCCAGTAGTTGAGAACATTGTGCATCGAATTCGTGAACAATAACAGTAACATGCCGAGCATAGTGTTTCCCCACCAGCTGGATGCTCTTACTAGGAAATCCTTCAAGAGTAATTGCATCCCACTGCAGGTCACCAATTTATTCGAAATAATGATGTTCTCATTTAATGTTATGACTAATATGCTTGAAATCTAATAAAAGCACAAAATTTACCAGAATTCCGCCGTTACGAATTTTTCTCACGACCCTTGAGATGTCACCTCGCGTACCTTCACGAAATAATATAAAAAAAATAAAATAAATAACAAATAAAATAAATATTTAATTAATAATAACCTACCCAATTATAATACTAGACAATAAAACATAAACCAAAACGTATGTAACAACAATAAATAATAAAAGTGAGTGTCCCTGGTGCATAAAGTACTCGCTTAACATGTGCCCTAAGCGAGTAGTATCGTCGCTAATTTGGGGACTAAAGTAATTTTGACTAGTGGGCAGCAGCTTCCATGTAGCATAAATGACCCTTTGAGTGATCAACAGTCTGTTCGTCCAATTAACCACCGAACAACAACCATCGTTATCACAGTTTCTCGTCTGGCTTCACGAAAACTACGTTAAACTCTTTACAAGCCTCAGCATCCACAGATCACGTCACCCACCGTTCAGATGACCCACCGTTCAGATGACCCAACGTTCAGATGACCCACCGTTCAGATGACCCACCGTTCAGATGACCCACCGTTCAGATGACCCACCGTTCAGATGACCCAACGTTCAGATGACCCAACGTTCAGATGACCCAACGTTCAGATGATCCACCGTTCAGATGACCCACCGTTCAGATGACCCAACGTTCAGATGATACACCGTTCAGATGACCCAACGTTCAGATGACCCACCGTTCAGATGACCCACCGTTCAGATGACCCAACGTTCAGATGACCCAACGTTCAGATGACCCATCGTTCAGATGACCCAACGTTCAGATGACCCAACGTTCAGATGATACACCGTTCAGATGACCCAACGTTCAGATGACCCACCGTTCAGATGACCCACCGTTCAGATGACCCAACGTTCAGATGACCCAACGTTCAGATGACCCATCGTTCAGATGACCCAACGTTCAGATGACCCAACGTTCAGATGACCCAACGTTCAGATGATACACCGTTCAGATGACTAGCCGTTCAGGCCAGAACCTTACCATCAGATACTGAAATTCAGTTTTTATGTTTAGTCTTTCCTTTATTAATGTAACTTCAGTCGCAGACATCGCTTAATATTATTCTCTGCATTACCTTAAAAGTTTTATTTAGCCAAGTGGAGCGGGATGTGTACGTCGGCTCGTGTGTGTGTGTGTACTCACCTAGTTGTACTCACCTATTTGTACTCACCTAGTTGTGGTTGCAGGGGTCGAGTCATAGCTCCTGGCCCCGCCTCTTCACTGGCCGCTACTGCGTCACTCTCCCTGCGTCATGAGCTTTATCATACCTCTGCTTAAAGCTATGTATTGAGCCTGCCTCGACTACATCGCTTCCTAAACTATTCCACTTCCCGACCACTCTGTGACAGAAGAAATACTTCCTAACATCTCTGTGATTCATCTGAGTCTTCAGCTTCCAACTGTGTCCCCTTGTTGCTGTGTCCCATCTCTGGAACATTCTGTCTCTGTCCACTTTGTCAATTCATTTCAGTATCTTATATGTTGGTATCATATCCCCCCTATCTCTCCTTTCCTCCAGTGTCGTCAGGTCGATTTCCCTTAACCTCTCCTCGTAGGACATACCCCTTAGCTCCGGGACTAGTCTTGTTGCAAACCTTTGCACTTTCTCGAGCTTCTTCACGTGCTTGGATAGGTGTGAGTTCCAAACTGGTGCTGCATACTCCAGTATGGGCCTAACGTACACAGTGTACAGGGTCCTGAACGATTCTTTATTAAGATGTCGGAATGCTGTTCTTAGGTTTGCCAGGCGCCCGTATGCTGCAGCAGTTATTTGGTTGATGTGCGCCTCAGGAGATGTGCCTGGTGTTATACTCACCCCGAGATCTTTTTCCTTGATCTATTTGTGGTTGCAGTGGTCGATTCTTAGCTCCTGGCCCCGCCTCTTCGCTGGTCGCTAATAGGTCGACTCTCATTGCTCCAAGAGCCTTATCGTAACTCTTCTTAAAGCTATGTATGTATCCTGCCTTCACTACTTCACTTTCCAGATTGTTCCACTTTCTGACAACTCTAAGGTTGAAGAATTAGTTCCTAACATCCCTCTGGCTCATCTGAATGTTCAACTTCCAGTAGTGTCTCCTTGTTTCTGTGTCCCATCCTTGAAACATTCTTTCCCTGTCCTCCATGTCATTTTCTCGCAGTATTTTATACGTAGTTATCATGTCCCCACTATCGCTCCTGGCCTCCAGTGTCAACAGGTTGAGTTTCCTTAACCTCTCCTCGTAGGACATACCCCTTAGCTCCGGGACTAGTCTTGCTGCAAACTTTTGCACTTTCCCCAACTTTCTGACGTGTTTGACCAGGTGTGTGTGTGTGTGTGCACTTCGTTACATTACACCAACCTTCTTATAGGCTGTAAATCACACGTCTTGCTGACAGTAACGTCAAAGGTTACTCTGCCCCTCTGCGCATGCAGGTAGAGACCTGTGTGTAATAATTATCATTATATTTATCAGGAAGGCGCGCTAAGCCCCTCGGGCTCATACAACAACCGGGAAATGGAAATAAGTAACCTTCCAACAAAGGAAGGGAAGATAACTCCACTTCTCCGAATCAAGAGCCTCTCGTCTACATCTTGGTACCTCCCGTGGAGAGCCGAACCATTCTGAGATGCTTCAAGGCATTAGTTCGCTGCAACGTAGGCCTACGGCCTATGGCTGCCTCCTTTAGCTGCCATTAAACCCATGAATATCTATTCAAAGATTTCATTAATCCATTCTTCATTATCCTTTAGAAAAAGACAAAACATGCAACAAGTTGTAACAGCCGTGAGTAGCCATTTACAAAAGCAAAGTAGTCGCTTTCGGGGGTCACCGCCCCCCGCGGCCCGGTCCCAGAGTAATCTTGCTGGTTGCTGGCCTGACAGACCAGGCTGTTGGTGCCAGTCCCACGCAGTCCAACGTACACTTGAGGAACTTCTCACAATCCCTCTGGAAGCTGGCCAGGACTTGGTAACTTTCTTAATGAATGAAGGGAACATATCGAAGATTTTTGGTCCTTCACACGTATTGAGTTTTCTCTGTGTACTCATCGCTCACCTGCTTTTTATTTGAAGTATTTTACACCATATTTCAAATATCTTGGTTTCATATGGCGTGATTTTAATGTGCAGGATTGGGACAAGTCCCTCCAGAATTTTCCAGGTGTAAACTATGATATATCATTCTCGCCTACGTTGCAAATAATATGGCTCATGGGATTTCAAGTCTTCCCAATAGTTAAGTGACTGACTGAATTTATACCAGCATTGAGGGTTCTCTGAGGCTTACCAGTTCTGTAGTTTCATCTGCCTTGAAGAGGGCCATTAGTATAGAGCAATATTCCAGACTAGAGAGAACAAGTGACTTTAAGATAATCTCCACTGTCTCGGCATCTCTTTCATTTAATTTTCCTTATAGTTGAGTCAATAACGTTGTTGTGATCCTTGTCACTCCTAAGATCCTCTAAGATCCTCACGTTGAACTTCCGCTATGTGGAATGATTTGAGTTTATCTTGCAGTCTGTTACGGTCCTTAAATCTTCATTATCACCATAAAGGACAAAGTGAAATTTGCCCTCGATGAACATCATATTATTGTTAGTAACCCACTGGAAAACTTGGTTATATCAGCTTGAAGATTTACTGTGTCGTCGAGGGATGCCGCTCTCATACAGATTCTGGCATCGTCTGGTGTAATGATTTAAGTATCTAAAATCATTGACAGATTTATACATGTATATATATATATACTCAACACTTTAAACCAGTAGGCTAAACTGCTGTCAGTTTTCAGTTAGTGATTTACTTCCAGTTCCTGACAGCATCAGCCCCATCATGATGATGATAATAATGATGATGATAATAATGATGATGCGTCCATTGTCTATTGCAAAACTCTGACACAGGTAGACCTGTCGTTCACAGTTATCTCTTGTATTTCACGGACGTTTCTGTACATTTATTGTACTATTACATTATATTACGTAGTTAGATGATATAAGCAGGAAAGGAAAGAGATCATCTGTTTATTCAAAGGATTAAATAGTTCACGTTGTACATGTAAAAGGACAAAAAATATCAGACTTTTTACATACTCTGTGTATTTATGTTATATTATAACCCACATCCTTTTATGCTGGTTCCTGGAACTAATCTAGTTTGGTCATCTTTGATTACTGCCTACGTTACCTGGCATAGTGGTGCCACATGTTTACAGTACTAAAGCGGTTAGTCACAAGACATTGTGACTAACTGCTTTTTTCGTGATCTGTAGATAGTAGTATGTCCCAGTTTTTCTTCTAAGTATCGTCAGAGGTACTGTTGCACTTCTCTGAATGACAATGTTCATTCATGTCCCAATGGTCGTATTAATTTGTGATGAAAGTAGAACACGAGGCGGCAGGTACTCTGTTTCATGGCTGATATGCAAAAAAAGCTATGCCAATCTGCTTCCCATTGGACAAGCATAATACCCCATTTGTTTTATCTAATTTCTCCTTATTATACTTAATTTCTGCGCTTTATTGCTTTGTCTCTAACAATGCAGTTTCTCTAATTTTAGTCACTGTTTAGATAATTATTTAAGTAATTTTAGAACAATATGTACGACACTATTGTTGCTACTGGTAGAGGATTATTTTTTTTTGTATATCGGATTGGTTAATAGGCTTTATATATTTTTACACCAATTTTATTAAAATTATATGATTTAAAATTAGTTTATTTTTTTCTATTCACACTGCTAAATTATTCTTACATAAGTCATGGCAACACGAAATATAATTGACTCAGAAATTTTCCCTGTCACATAGATTAATACCTTCTAATATTATTACATATACGTACATGGATTACTATGCATGGGAAAAATGTTATCATACTAGAGTCTGAGTAACCCAAAATGACTGTCGAAAAGGAATAATGTGCTCTGCACCCCTAGGTGCATTATATTTATGTGACCACTTTGTACAAGTAAATCTGTGAAAGTGTGATTACTTGGAATCAATATAGAATTCTTTTAATGTTCATTAACTGGACATTTTCAGGTTGGACCTCTGCCTCTATGTTCATTTAAATAGACCAAATATTTCTACTAGTTCTGGTCTCTGTACAGGAATTATTCTCATGAGATTCTCACACTAAGCTTCTTGTGACTACCCATTATTTAAGAGGACGATGGAAATGATATCTTTATATTAGTTCAGCAAGTCATTTAAGATTGTATACATAGCCATGTTTTATTGTAATCACGAATGAGTGGTAGTTAATCAATAACAACACTGCGACTAGCCGAGGACTCTAACCCGAGGTACTGTAGTGGTGGTAGTACTAGAGGTACTGTAGTGGTGGTAGTACTAGAGGTACTGTAGTGGTGGTAGCACTGGAGGTTCTGTACTGGTGGTGGCACTGGGGGTTCTGTAGTGGTGGTGGTGGTATGGGAGGTTCTGTAGTGGTGGTGGTGGTATGGGAGGTTCTGTAGTGGTGGTGGTGGTATGGGAGGTTCTGTAGTGGTGGTGGTACTGGAAGTACTGTAGTGGTGGTGGTAGTACTGGAGGTTCTGTAGTGGTGGTGATGGTGGTACTGGAGGTAATGTAGTGGTTATGGTACTGGAAGTACTGTAGTAGTGGTGGTACTGAAAGTATTGTAGTAGTACTCTAGGTGTCATGAATGACTACTTGCTTAGGTTCCCAAATGTTATTCTTTTATTTGGCAAACATGACTCCCAGAACTGATCCTTGGGACACACCACTCGTCACATGCGCCCTTTCTGACACCTCTTACCATAAAATTTCTCCTTGTTTTTTGAATGTTAAGTATTACTCAATCCATTGTAAATATACTGTTGGTAAATCTGACTTCGTCCTAGTAATCCTCAGGACCCTGGTGGTCTTCCTCACAGTGTGTACTCACCGATTTGCGTGCGTGCGAGAATTTTTTGTAATTCGTTTCACAATTTTGTTCAGACAGTTTAGCAAACTGTGGTAAATAGTTCTCTGGGATATCACAGACGTGATATTCTGTTATTGAGATGCATGTAAATTATTTTACCTATTTTTTGTTTCAGTTATTTTAATATTTATTTCGTTATGTTTTAAACATTTTAAAGTCAAATCATCTGATGATATATTCGTTTTTAATTGTCTTTTCAGTGTCGAAATTCAAGTGTATAAGTTATGTAATAATGTCTAACTTTGCTTGAAATTAATGATCTTTACTAAACTATCACTCACATTAATAAAGATGAAACATAAGTGGCTCATCATACATGTATGAGGAACATTAGATGAGTTTAAAACACTGGGTGAATGAATCACTCAGGAGTGAACACTGTGCAGTCAGTCAGGGGTGATCACTGTGGTGTCACTCAGGAATGATCAATGTGCTGTCACTCAGAAGTGATCACTGTGCAATCTGACACTGGTGGGAAGAGGAGGAGACAATCACTGAGGAAGAGGAGAGATAGGCCATCAGTTCATCTGGAGAAACGCCATCAGTTGCTGTTGTCAAGAGACCCATTGTCATCGGTGTCAGGAGACTGCTGGCATGATGGTCGGTCCTGCTACACTGCCAACATCCTTCATAATAACCTGCTGCCTCTCCGCCACCTTGGGTAAGTTTTTCTTGATTCCACATTCAAGGAAGAAAAAGATACCTTTCCCTACTTTGAAAAGGCTCTTTCCAAGGTTAAACTTTATTTCCTACTCTTTTCCAGGACCTGTATGATCCCTATGGGTTCAGTGTTTCCCCATGATTATAGTAACTTGATTTATTCAACAGGATGAGTAGAGAGCAGACTCCTCCTGAACATGATGCTTTGCCTAAGCCGCTCAGTAAGGTAACTCACTAATGGAGATAGTGACAAAGTGTAGTGAGAGTCTTGATGGTGTGGTGATAGATAGGGTGTCCTTACAGGGTACAGTACCGAGGACTCACCTCCGTTATGAAATCCCGCAACTGTTCCAGCAATACTGACGTTAGTTAAATTTTCCTAATATCAAAATGCCTGTCATAGTAATTCTTCTATTTCCTGGGGGTCTAGTAATTGCTAAACATTTACTTAAATATAAGAAAGCATTTACTCGTTCTAACAGACCGAAATATTGCCCCAATAAAATATTGTTCTGCACCGTTTGCCTTGTCTTCAAAATTATATAAATTCGCTTGGCAACACTTGTTGGCTAATCCAATGATACTTATAGCAGAGCAAACATTTATTTGGAAAGGTTTCGCTTCATCCAGTGAGTCGCAGAGGTGAGAAATGCACACTGTCACCAGAAGTTTCAGGGTCAGGCGTAGTGAGGAAGAGAGCAATTAGTAGAAATATTACAAGGTCATTTACAGGATTCTTTCCATGAAGGCTATGGAAAATTAAACACATAAGCAGTATAATGTGATCCTTTATTGACAACGTTACAGTGGGCTTTATTAAATAACAAACAAATCACATTATACTGCTTATTTTTCTATTGTGTCGGTATTTTATACCATTCATTTTCATAAAGGATATGTTGTGCTAGGGATTCCGTGATATTAAGGTGCCCTAATTCAGCTCTATATTATTGAGAGGCTAAATGATTGTCATTTCCATGACACATCTCAGTGCCATGAGATGTATATGTCTGTCTCTATGGATGTCAATATATTGTTGTTGTTTTTTGTAATTCTCTTGTTCTCTAACGTCATAAATTATTTTTTCTTCTCTTACCCTATGGAGCAGTTTCATTGTGAACTTCTGAACTTTCTTTAGCTTCTGCATATACTTGATGTGCTGTGGGCTCCAAGATGTTGCTGCATACTTAATAACACATAAATATGGTTCTATCTCGAGATTCCTGAGTGTTATTCTGAAGGAAAGAGCCCCGATCACTAGCAGCCAACAATACTCACAACCCAGCAAACCGCCCATGCTGCTGGGTTTCATTTGATGTGCACCTTAAGTGACATACTTCGTACTATGCTTACCCCTAGTTCCCTCTCCTTGTCTGAAGGTGATCTTAGCCTCTGCAGAATCTGGTATTCGTTTCTGGTTTTCAGGGGTCGAGTCACGTCTCCTGGCCCCGCCTCTTCGCTGGTCGCTTAAACAATAACATTTTGTCTCTCATTTTTAGTTTCGTCTTCCATCTTTAACAGAAGTTTGCATAAAATTCTGTTTAAACTTTCCTTCACTGCTCATAATCCTATATATGTATATATTGTATGTAAATAATCCCAGTCCCTCCTTCCCAGTGTCACCTTCCTCTTTCCACTACTGTGTCCCTCTTAAGCCGATACGTCTCTGACCCTAATATTCTTCTCGTCTCATATTACTGATAGTATTTATACCAACAAGTTGAAAAATACACGTGCAACACTTGGGTATCTTTATTGCACAAACGTTTCGACTGCACAGCAGGCTTGTTCAGTTGAACACTAGAGAATATAAAATTACAGACAGAATATAGAGTAATTATGGGCTTGTCGGTTTGACCTTCACCTATCAAAGGTGATGGACTGATCACCTCAAAATTATTTTTACCCTAGTGTTATAGTGACCTATAATCGACTGAAAAAGCTTGCTAATCAGGCGCGAGACGTCTATTTCTCGTCTGAATACTGGCTTGGCTGAGAGTTCACATGCTGACTCATGGCAACACAATCTAGATGAACCTGTGGATTCTTTTCTGTCGACGCTGAAGCTGACCTTGTCTCTATTAATCCTGCTCCTAACTTTCTCTCTGGTTTATGCTAATCTTGCTACCAATCCATCTGTTCTCTTCATCCTGCTAATCGTCTCTCCACGCATCCTCCTCTCTGCGTTCTGCTTTACCTACTTTTTTTTCGTATTTTTTCCCATGAATTCAGCCCTCTCACTACCTACAGAGTATAAATACTTTCAATCTCTCTCTCTCTCTCTCTCTCTCTGATGTGTTTTCCACAAACGAAGAATCGCTTTGAATTTAGGTTAAGTTTTAAAATGCCAATTTTGTTAATCAGATTTAGTTTCTGTAAAATAAGTGGAGAAAGTCTCTCCTGATCAGTAAACGGATCACTGTGTTTGACTATTTGGTTATCTAATGTTCACTCTACGTGATGTTCAATGATGTACGCATAACACTCTGTACTCAAGACCATTCTACAAAATTTTTAAGTTATGTAAAGTTTTAATAAATTTAACTTCATTACTCACATTCATAATTTAACGCTGGTTAATCTTAGAGAAAAGTTTGAATTTATTTTGACCTGTGATCCCAATTTACATCTTCTTCATACAAAAACTTGGGAGAATTTAATTAAAACTGATTTTTGTATTATAATTTCTAAATATTTCATCCAATAATGTTCGCCCTTCAACGCAGATAACTCGATAACACAAATTCTGAGCGTCTTCAGACTTAATGTGCTTGTGTGTTTTAGGATATTGGTCATTCTGCGATAAAGAATCTTTTCAGTTTTGCTATTCAATGTTTCTTAATGGAAGGTTTGAATTAGTTTACTGTTCTCTATATACTAATCTGCCTTTTTTTAATGAAGATTTTTGGATATTTGTCTCCGCCTGATAACTTGAGAATACCAAGTGTGATTCGCTTCAAATCTTGAATACTAAAACTTAAACATCTTAGAAATTGATGACGAGTTCTGCCTAATATTTTGATATTGAGGTAGAGGGGACTGGGGTTATACAATACAAGAATATCTTTCTCGAATTGCCCAGCGACCACAATACATCAAGTTGGTTTTTGTCGTCTTGAGCCACTCATAAATCCTTCCAAAACCGGTTACGAAATCTGCCTCTTTCTCTTCTGAATCCAGTTTATTGCATCTCTCAGCTCCTCTGAGACTGAAAAACTACTTTCTAACATCTTGAAGGTTGATCTAAATGCATAGTTTCCATTTTCCCTCATAACTGATACTCCCATTTCAGTCTCGCTATTAGTTGTATCAGTTTCTTTGTGCATCTTGAGGTCATGTCTTCCTTATACCTCTTCTTCTTTCAGAGTTGTCAAGGTCAGTTTCTTTGGTCTTTCCTCAGCGATCGCCCCTCAGTTATGGGACTATTATAATGTGTACCCACGTAGTTCTATTTGTAGGTGCTTGTATGTGTGGTGTATGTGTGGTGTATGTGGTGTATATCGTTTATGTAGTGTGTTGGTGTGGTGTATGTGAGTGCGCGCGTGTATTGTGCTGTGTTCTGTGCTTTCCGCTTAAAAAAAAAAAAAAGGTATTTTAAGATTCATCAGTCTGGTAAAGTTAGTTTCTTACTCAGCTCGTCATAATTCTCAACAGAGAGAGAATTCTCGACGTTTTCTCTTGGACGCATTTTTTACGTGAAGAAATTTTTCATTAATTCTTCCTCTTTTAGCTACGAAATATTCTACAATACTACAATATACTAAAATATGCTATAATATAAATATAATAGTATGCTAAGTATGCTTTTAAGAGAATGTCTGATAAATATACTGTATAAGTATGCTATGTGATCATGCTATATTAGGAGGATATATGCCAATGCACATTCTCTAGTAATATGATACAGTAGTTTGCAAACTATAAAATCTAGAAAAATGTAACGTAACAGTTCACCAAAAAACCTCACTGAGGAGCGGAGCCTTAGGATGGCGTTACGGTGATAGTAATACTACTACTA
This sequence comes from Cherax destructor, assembly GCA_009830355.1. NCBI lineage: Eukaryota > Metazoa > Arthropoda > Malacostraca > Decapoda > Parastacidae > Cherax > Cherax destructor. Next base: position 69,218 of record WNWK01003689.1, read on the forward strand.
GTAGTAGTACAAGTAGTAGTAATACTAGTGGTAGTACTAGTTGTAGTAATACTAGTAGTAGTAGTACTAATAGTAATACTAGTAGTAGTAGTACTAGTAGTAGTAATACTAGTAGTTGTAGTACTAGTAGTAGTAATACTAGTAGTAGTAGTACTAGTAGTAATACTAGTAGTAGTACTAGTAGTAATACTAGTAGTAGAAGTACTAGTAGTAATACTAGTAGTAGTAGTACTAGTAGTAATACTAGTAGTAGTAGTACTAGTAGTAATACTAGTAGTAGTAATACTAGTAGTAGTAATACTAGTAGTAATACTAGTAATACTAGTAGTAGTAATACTAGTAGTAGTAATACTAGTAGTAGTAATACTAGTAGTAGTAATACTAGTAGTAGTAATACTAGTAGTAGAACTAGTAGTAGTTGCAGTAGTGCTAGTAGTAATAGTAGCACTAGTAGTAATTGTGTAAGATTAGTGGTGGTAGTTGTAATCGTAGTAGCAGTACCGAACAATCCCCCCTGACAACAAAACCCACCCATGTGACAATAATACTCTCCACGTGACAACAATACCCTCCACGTGACAACAATACCCTCCACGTGACAACAATACCCTCCACGTGACAACAATACCCTCCACGTGGCAAAAATACCCTCCACGTGACAACAAAACAAATGGGGACAAAGCCCACACAGGCTTTGTCGAGTAAGGGAAGAGGCTTCTACGGAACCACAGTTAGAACCATAAAAGCTGATTCAACAAATCGGCGTCTTTGGGATCTAAAGGACCCCAATGGATATAAGTCACTCTGCCTGACATTTTTGGGTTATCTTAGGTTCTCTACACATATGCTGCTATGTATGATAATGTATGTAAATGTATTTGTGTTTACCTGAATAAACTTACTTATTTACTTACTTACTTAGAAAGATTTTAGCAAATCACCAGTTAATAAGATGGCCGTGATCTCTGATATGACAGGAAAGATCATTGTTGGTGTTACCAAGGCGAGCACATTTTTTGGGGGGTTTTAAATTCAGTTGGAGTTACAACAGCAGTTCCACCACAATATTGGACAGGAGAGGAAGAGCAGGGAATGGAGTTGACACCGGACGCATCAGGTGATATGTGTTTGGGAGAGAAGAAAGTCAGTTTAGAATGAGAGACGGCATTACCATACTATTATTACTACTTCCTTTTAACTACTACCACCACCACCTCCATTCTCTTTCGATGAATAAGTTGGGCTGCAAAATAATATATCGCTGCTTCACCAGAGTTTTCGAAAACAAAATTCTACTTCTGTATCTCGCTTTCCTTATTAGTCTTCTGACTTATGTTCCTTAACGTACGTACTCTTGAAGCTCTGCATGGATTTCTCATTTGCCTTTTCCTCATTTAACTGTACATTTACCTATTTAAGTTAATCATTCTACAAAATGAGATTGACGATTAAGTCCAGGAACACTGAGAGGTCCCAAATTCTCTTAATGACACGGGGAGTAAGCTTACCATATCCAGCTGTGAAACTTCGATGCCAAAATAAACAATGACCAGACAGGCACGAGCTTTTACCGGTGACAACATTTCGCTATGTTGCAAAGCCTTTATCCACTTTGCCTTTTTTTTTACCTCTGCTTTTTTACCCTGATTCATATTTCTCATGTGATCTCTGATCGACAAAGTCACACAAGCCGACTCTTAATTTATGTAAATGGCTGTTTTACTGCGACATCCAAACGTGACAAGTTCAGTGTATTATCAATTTATTCGTTAAAGTTGATGCGATGAGACGATCAACCTCGCCAGGGATACAAGGCGATCCAGCCGTTATCACTGTAAGACTGTCACTGTAAGACTGTCACTGTAAGACGGTCACTGTAAGACTGTCACTGTAAGACTGTCACTGTAAGACTGTCACTGTAAGACTGTCACTGTAAGACTGTCACTGTAAGACTGTCACTGTAAGACTGTCACTGTAAGACTGTCACTGTAAGACTGACTGTTAGACTATCGCAATTCTGTAACAGTTATCACAGTAAGACTATCACAATAAAACTATCACTGAGACTATCACTATGTTTTTAAGGCTATCAAAAAGACTATCATTGCGTAGTAAAATTTTGACGTACAATACTATCACAAAATGATTAATCCAATCACTAAGACTACCACAGTGTGTAAGACTACCACAGTGTGTAAGACTACCACAGTGTGTAAGACTACCGCACTGTGTAAGACTATCACAGTGTGTAAGACTATCACAGTGTGTCCAAGCCAACTGCGCTTAAAACCTCATTAACCATTTTTCTGCAACCTTTCCTAGAACGACCCTTACCACGTTTCCTCTCCTAGTCATCCTATTGCACTTCACTCTCTAAATGTGTAAAGCCACTGAACAACCCCTGCTTAGCCCTCCGCATTATACTTTTGGTGAACTGTTTCTATCCTCCAGACTCCAGAATCTCTGCATAATGTTCATACTACCCATTGTCTACAGACGCGTCAACTGCCTCCAGCCTCCTCCTCATACATATAACAGTGTTAATACAACTATACTCTGGTACATTTTCCTTTTTCCTGCAGTACTCTTCCTCTCTGTTACTATACGATTATACGAATAAAGTAATGCGCAACAGAATATGTGCTGTAAGATGCTTATTTATCTGTCCATACCGACGTGTAAAATATTCTTGAAGTGGACTCACGCATAGATCACCCTGACCACCTTACCACATCTTACCCCATGGCGGCTTGTTTACCTCATTTCTTTTACCTTCACGATAGCTTGAAATATCAGTTTTCTTGTCATGTTGAAAAATTCCCTAAAATCTAATCACATTAAATTATTGCAAAATGAGCGAGTTCCTAATCACATTAACGTGTTGAAATTCAAGTTGCAAATTACATAAATCTGTTCCAATAAGTTACAAATTACATCAGATTGTTGCAAGAAGCATCAGCTGTTACGAACATAAAGCGTGACAGCAGACGACGTTTTGTACAGAGGAGAGTAGACGTTAATATTTAAGAAATTAAACACACCGAGAAGAGCAGGAGGAATTAGAACCGCTAATAACAATAATATTTCGAATTAAGACATGAAACAAAATTTGTTGCACTACAAAACAATGCTGTAAAAACATGTTATTATCACACAGCTGGTGATTAAATAATAATATCGTTACCTAAGGTGCGGAAATACTATTGGGGTAAGTGCAGAAATATAAAATGTTAAAATACCCTAAGAAGGAAGAATGTAGCGAAGCAAGAAAGGGGTTCAATGAGCTGTGCCAAGCCAAGATAAACAACAAAAACCAACATCTCCACTGAAGAAGAGAAGAGATTGATGATGCTCTCCTCGATAACAAGGAAGCTACATCTGAAGCGGAAAACTAAAAAAAAATGAGCAGAATTAAGGAGTAAGGAGGAGGAGTTGCTACAGACTTATCTTAAGAGACAACGATATGGAGGCTGAGAAGAGGTGGTCACAGGAACCTGGTACATGTATACCGACAGAATGTAAACAACGCACTTGTATAATGCTGGAATATTATATTTTGAAAACAAAAATCATTGCTTGGAGTTCTGTTAATCCAAAACAGAATAAGAGAGATTTTCTGCGAATATATATATAATGTACATATATATGTCGTGACAAATAGGTAAAATTGGTCAATTAGCAAGAACTCATTTAAAATTTTCTCTTATACATTCAATGGGATACGGCTTATTCGTTGAAAAAAATATTATATATAAATATATATTATTTATTTAGAGGAAAATAAGTCAGAAGTCCACTACATGAGTCGTCAGATCAGTTTTGTGCCGGTCAGGGTACCTGACTTCAGTTTCTTGGTGCCAACCTGGGAAAAGACAATTAATTGCTCTGGAATCCTTGGTTTTCCCTGACAAGTTTGTCACCCACAAAGAATTCTTTCAAATACCTGTGAGTCAACATAAAATTAAAAGTTTATTGCCATAAATGCAGAACATCTATCAGTGTATTCACTACATACGTCTTTTTGCAATATTCGATGAAAAAATAGATTTAATAAAACATCATCAGAAATATTATGCAATTAAACCACCATGGGTGAAATAATCTTTATTTCTATCATCGTGGTTTAACAGCATACCCAACACAGCTGTTTGTGACTGTTATATGATAGTCCTCTATATTTAGCAGAGCTGCTGTTCTGGTCGGCTCCCACTGACAGCGCTTGATAATATTGAAAATGTCTATTATTTAACTGATGCCCTTTGTATTAGCATTGTAAAAAAAAAAAGCTTTTTAATCTCTTTCATGGTTAAAGCCAGAGTAAACATCAAACAATCCTCCTTAAATCATGTTTATTCTCTGCAGTGTTTCAACTGAACAAAAACAATTAAATACTGTTATGAGTTGAACCAAGGCCAAAAACTTTTAGTGAGAGTAATCATTCAAAAAAGCTAATGTTTCTCTTTTTTGATAAATTTCTCAGCTTCAAAAATGAACAACTTGCATCTTTTTTCCCCACCTTCCTGCCTGAGGAAACATTAGATTATGCATCTCAGTTTTTAGTGCTAACGAATGGATATAAATGCATGGGAGAACACTGAGTATGATGACAAATTTCTTCCAACCCGTCTCCAGTCTCCCGTCCTTCCCAAACATGGGATTTCTTTTCCATCTTCCAACATGGAACCCACTCTCGATAAGGGCTATCAAGAAAATGGAAAAAAAAATCCCTAGGTCCGCAATGAGCGTAGCGCCAAAGACAAGAGGAATGAGCTGTGAGGACAGATTCAGCTCATAAGGATATTAGTAGATAAAACAATTTGAGAAATTATAAAGAAATACAAAACATGGGAGGATTGACTGAGTACACATAAATACATTTTTCTGAGAGGCGAGAAAGGGGAACAAGAGGGCACAGTTAAGTCACATACATGTTAGGAAGTATTGGATTTTTCCAGCCTCTGGGTGGTCAGGAAGTGAAATGAATTGGACGAAGACTTAATGGAGGCAGACTCCATGCATACTACTTTTTAGAATAGGTATGAGAGTACCGACGAGGACATGAAGTAAACCTGAAAGACAGCAAGCAAGAGATATGACAAGAGCTGAGACTAGAACTCTAACATCGAAAATAGGTGAGTACACACTTACACTCAATATATATGTAGTGCCGAATAAGTAAAACTTGCTATTTTCGCTTAAATAGCAACTCTCTTTTTGGCGAATAAGGCAAGTGAAAATTTGGGTATGCAAAAATTTCGCAAAAAAAATCATTCTGAACCTAACGAAAAAAAATATATTTCATTGTGTTTGTTTATTATTAAATTTTTGTAAATATATCTAAAATATATTTAGCTGGATTAAGCTAAATTAAATTGCGCTTGTTATAATAAGGTTACGTAAGTTTTCTAAGGTTCTTTTGGTAGAAAATTTTAAATTTTTATATTAACATAAATAAAAAAATATATCTTTAAATGTACAAGAATTTTTTTTAGAAAGGACTTAATTTTATATGAGTTTATGCTAACTGTCCAGTTTTACCTATTCGTCACGGCATTTTCTATATACATATATTATATATATATATATATATATATATATATATATATATATATATATATATATATATATATATATATATATATATATATATACAGTACACGAGGTGAGAGATACATGTCTAGTACATATTGTTACATGTTTGTCACTGATTATAATGCGAAAATCTCATCCAGCTCTTCCGAGCTGGGGCGCGTGCCCAGAATACAGCATGCATTACCCTCTGAACAGCAGCGCTGAGTCGCTGGAACAGAAAACTAGCTGCCCTGGGATCCCTAGTTACCCTGTTGAGTCTTTTGCCCAGCTCCTTGAGGAACTTAGATGCACTCTTTCCCCATGAGCCAAGGGTCTCTGAGCCTATGTGGGAAAAAACATATAATGATGGGCAAGTTCTCCATATTTTCTCGACTTCTGGGACTCCCTGAAGGTGGCAGCTGCCCCTCCTTCCTCCCTGGTGTATTGGAGATAGGTATCAGCCAAGGTAGATGCACATGTGTAGTCCCACACCACCTGCTTGCCGTCTGTCCAGGCTTGAAGGGTGATACCATCTGGACGCTTTTGGCTGCCATCAGATCTGCATAGTTGGGGTGGTTCCCTTACTGCTGGGCATCCGGCTGTTGTGAGGCTCCTCTTGATAATGTTATTAACCTCTTCATGTCTTGCAATCTTTCCTCGGATTTACGACACACAAGACCATGGTACCCGAATCGGTCTGCTGCTTCACTGCCACAAATACACCTGTGTTCGGCGAGAATAGGGGCGGCAAGTCGAAGGGCAACACCAATGCGGATGGTCTGTGGGTCGAGGCGTGTGCCAAGGCTGGAGTTGGGAACAGCCAAAAGAAAGTCCCCTGCATGAGGAGCTCTCACTGCAAGGAGGCGGGCTCTATCCTTCCCTGACACACTCTGAAGCATTGCTGAGGCTATATTCTCTACTATTGGGCCATCCCAGTGCGACTGTTTGTAGTTGTTGGGGGGAGCAGGCCTGGTTTCAGAGCCTGTTAGGTTATCCCAGATCCTGGCTCCATCAACGAACTTTTGGTCATGGATTCCAATCGTGTCCCTAAGATGTTCAGGGAGAATTGCTGCTACAAGCCCTCTGGATGCAATGCATGAAGACAGGAAAGCAGGTAGAGCAATCTGAGATGACTTGCGGACACCAATGCCTCCTAGTCTGACTGGGAGTGTAGCTTGGTCCCACTGCCCATCTTCTAGAGTAAGGTTACGTACTTTAGTAAAGATCTGCCTCAGGATACTGTCATATTCGTACAGTATAGGGTTATCATATGAAGGAGCACATCTTAGGAAATATGTCAACCTGGGCAGACTCAAGCATTTTGTGAGGAGGTACAAGGCATCATGGGTGTCAAGATTGCCTATTCGTTGTTCCATTCTCCTCAATTCTTCCAGTTTCTTCCTGAGAATATATATATATATATATATATATATATATATATATATATGTCGTGCCGATTAGGTAAAACTGGTCAATTAGCAAGAACTCATCTAAAATTAAGTCCTTTCTAAAATGTTCTCTTATACGTTTAAAGATATATTTTTTTCATTTATGTTAATGTAAGAATTTATAATTTTGTACCAAGAGAAGCTTTGAAAACCTACCTAACCTTATTACAACAAGAGCAATTTAATTTAGCCTAACCCAACTAAATATATTTTAGATACGTTAACATTAATTTAATAATAAACAAACACAATGAAATATATTTTTTTCGTTAGGTTCAGAATGATTTTGGCGAAATTATTTCATACACAAATTTTCACTTGTCTTATATGGCAAGATGAGCGTTGCTATTTAAGCCAAAATCGCAACTTTTACCTAATCGGCACGACATATATATATATATATATATATATATATATATATTATTAGACATTATATATATATATTATATATATATATATATATATATATATATATATATATATATATATATATATATATATATATATATATATATATATATATATATATTATTATTAGACATATATATATTATTAGACATTTTAAGCCCTTTTGTTTTCCTGCTTTATTAGACATTTTAGTCAATCCTCAAACTTTTTCAGACATTTCAAGCCATTTTCATATCTCATGAGATATAGTGGACGGTTTTCACAACATTTACATGTATTATCAGATGTTTTAGACAGTTATTCGTATTATTAGACTTTGGTTCAATACACTAAATATAAAATTTTAGTAACTATTGCATAAATCCTTTAGAAGAGCACAAATTTTTCGAATACTATTATTTTCAAAATAAATATCACAAGTTCTGACACTGATAAGCGACGTGTTTCAAGTAATGTGCCGTATACTCTATATTTTGTAAACACCTGGGTCATTTTGTGGTGTTTTCCAGCACCATCCAAATACATGACCTTTGTTGTTTGATAGGTTTGAGGCATTAAAAATCATGTGTACTTTAATCTCTCAGAAATGAATTGAAGAAAGTCAGTTGAAATAGTGATGGATACATACATGAGTGTGTGAGTGTTTCCGCGCGCGCGGCCACGTAAGTTATGTATGCAAAATAACTACTGTGAAAAGAATTGTAAACTTCGAAGCGCTTTCGTGATTTCTCACATTATCACAGGTCCTTGATGATGACAAAAGCGCCTGGAAGTTTACTATTTTTTCACAGTGGTTGCTTTTCATAATGTGATATCTATTTACTGTGATTTTATTGCATATATATATATATATATATATATATATATATATATATATATATATATATATATATATATATATATATATATATATATATATATATATATATATATATAACCACACACATTCCCACATTCCATAGAAAGAAAATACAAATCTGTGATTGTGTATTAATTAGTATGAGGAAAAGATTCGTTATACATTCACTAAGAGATGCACACCTCTCGGCTTATATACCCTGTATTCTCTAACCATAACCTTGAGAACGTAAAACTGATGAACGATAGACTTTTTTCCTCTCCTCGTTACCTTCAGATGGTTTATCGTCTGTGTATATTTCACCAAGTGCCACACTGGCCTGCAAATCATGCTTGTCTAATACTTTCGTGACGTTGCTGGGAACCATGATCGAGTTCCCACAGTGACTCGGATATTTAAGACAGGATTAAGCATTGTATAATTGTGCGGAACTAATTTTGATATACATCATTAACAATAATTAATTTTGCATTGTGTATACCTTTTAACTTGTTAGCAAACAGAGATAGTGAAATGCTGTGGGAGTACTGCGTAGACTTGTCTAACTTTTTGAACAACCATACGCATTGCAGGACCTTTACCGTCGACAGTTCTCAGTAGTGAGGCTCAGCTATCTCATCCCACCACTGTTAGTGAATTTATCAATCGAAAGAAGAGGGAGAGCGTACTACACTTTTCGCGAATGCATTTTCCTCAGGCTTTGGTGAACATTAGGAAGTCTGAATTATTTTGCATCCGTAATGCACCATAAAAGGGATTGGCATCCGTCCCCCTCTGTCATTTTTAACGCAGGTGACGTCGGGAATTTACTGAGAGCGGTGGAGGATTCCCTGGAGGAAGCACTTTTTTCCAGACCCCGTAATGCCTTCCCTCCTCGGAGTATATATTCCAGTCACTAGAGCGGATGTGGGTGGCCGCACCAGCCTCACCACTCACATGTTTACACAAATTCTGCTTCCTCTTTCTTCAATGGGATCTTTGTTAACTGCCTGGTCTTCTCTCGCTACGCCGAGTTTCCTCCTCTCTGGATTGGAATTCATTTTCATTTGTCCAAGTTCACTCGTCGAGAGTGAGCTAAATTGAGTATTGTTACTCCTTGACGCTGGTGAAATAAGTTGGAAAGTCCGATGTTTGGGAAATTGTGTCACACCTTGAACATGTGTGGAGTGTAGGACATGTACGTGCAGATGCACGAACACGCACCCACCCACACGCACTCTCACACCCACACTCTTCCTCACTCACACACAAGAAACAGTATATTCTCCAATGAAGATCTTACATTTTTAAGTGATTCTTTGACAATTAATTGAATTTTAGGTCAAATTAACGCATTTTTAGTAGTATTTTTATGCGAAATGCTAAACCCATGTTGGTCATTCAGTTTAAACCATAGTGAAGACAATTTTCCGTAAGTTAATCTTCAGACACGCTGTCATTTATTACCAAACTTCTACTTTATATGCATAAAGTATCTATCGCGCTGGATAACGTTACATCAATGTTTTGAGTTGCATTTACAGAACAGCTTTTTCAACTAAATTATACCAAGCGACAAAGTTATAATTAAAAAGAATGGGGCAAGGTAGCGCACTTCCTCCTAAGCTGTTTATAGCAGCAGTAATGAATGAAGTTTTGCCGTCAGTCTGTCGAGAAATGATCGTCCTAAGCTCTGTCTAACTTCCATTTTTTTTAATGACAACTTTAAATATCCATAAAATGCGACAGAAATATAAAAATAATCTAATAGAAGAACGATGAGAATGAATAAACATGAGAAAATTAATGCAATATTTGTATCTTTTTTTAAATTCGTATGCCTTTTAACTATTGTGTTGACTACTGTGTTAGTTCTGCACTCATATATAACGCAGTAAAATAAATCAGAAAGATTGTTGTAAAAATTGTGCAATTACAGTTTTAAAAAAATCTAAGGCAAATATTTTTAGTAACGGGTCGTAATAAAGAAGAATGAACTAATTTGTTTTTTTTTCATAAATCAAATAAAATTTCAAAATATAAGCAAGAGAAACCAGAATTAATGAGGACTGTGTCGTCGAGTTTATTGGATTTATTGAAACAAATTTTCAAATGATGTGATTAAAAAAGGCAGATAATTGTTTAACATTAGAGGCATAAGGAGAGTGTGAACACATGTTGAAGGGACCATCCAATAACACGCAAATTATGAGCTTTAAACTACGTTTACACGTTTTAAGATCGTTTGTTAAATTTGTGCAGTAAAATATGATTAAACGTCACAAATTCTATGCAAAAATGTACACCAATTCAGTTTACCTTAGTCATGGTTTTAGCTTAAGTTAATGTGATCCGTGAAAATGTTGTAAATATGTGCATTCAAATGTATATGTAAGTGGCAAATTGCCGACTACAGTAAACCTAGACATGAAACGAGTTACAACGAGTTACACTTCCACGGAATTATACCACTAAAAAAAAAAAATCAGAATAATTAGGTCTTGTGGGGGGGCCTGCCCCTTCCCCACACTTTTTGCAGCTGAAGGAACCCACTCACTTTTGTGGCTTCAGGAACCCACTCACTTTTGTGGCTTCAGGAACCACTCACTTTTTGCAGCTGAAGGAACCCACTCACTTTTTGCAGCATCTTCTGATTTTGTCTTTAGACTTTTCTTCCTAACGATCTCCTTCCAGTTACGTCTTATACATAATTAATCAAGTTTCTTGCCAGCTGACATTTCTTCAGCTTACGGAACGGAGACTGATTTTAATTTAAGTTGTTTTATTTCATTTGCTTCAGCAGTAAAGTGGTTCATTTTATATTTTAGTGTCATTATATTAATGCAATGTTTCTGGGCTCCAAGTATGTGGTCATATTGTGTGGACAGGAATGACAGGGCCATTAATCTCTCTCTCTCTCTCTCTCTCTCTCTCTCTCTGCGTATTAGGACTAATTATATAATTATAATGAGTATGCCATTAATTAAATCATGCTTTTATTATTACTTAAAATAATAATTTTGTTTATAATACTTTAAATGATTAAGCCAGTAATGAGTGTGGTATTAAGTATAATACCTAAGCTTTAAATTGGGGAATCTTTAACCAACGGTACTGTTCTTAAAATGAGCTAAAATCTGATGTAAGGTACCACACACACACACACACACACACACACACACACACACACACACACACATTAATCAACTCCTGAGTTTCAAGCGTATCAATCTTAGGATATTATTTAGTGCTGATTCTTCACTTATATTTTTTAAATATTGAGGAGGATCTATCAACCCATCACGTTTACGTGGTGGCCCGGTAACCCAGCGACAAAACTCCCTCCAAGGGACCAAATAGTCCACCGAACGGGTCATCAAATTAGACCAATGAGGCATATTTTTTCATATCCCCTGACAAGCAAAATATCACCAAGTTCTTTATTATCAAAGCATATATTCAAAAGGTATATCTCTTAACGTACATAAACCGAGTTTATTGTATTCCATAGTTTAGGGATTGCATTTGTCTGTGTGAAAATGGGTTAATTGCTCACGAAAATGACCCTCGCGCAGATATTAAACCTTAAACCATTAAACTAAATGCGTACTAAATTCTCAATTTTTTTTCTGTATACAAGTTTTCAATAACGTCAAAAGTTGCTCAGTAGTTTACATCATAAGATAAAATGTTCATTGCCTCAGATGATGCAGGTGTACCGTTACACTGCCTCTGCTCTCACACACTGCCTCTGGTCCCACACACACTGCCTCTGGTCTCACACACACACTGCCTCTTGTCTCACACACACACTGCCTCTTGTCTCACACACACACACTGCCTCTGGTCTCACACACACACACTGCCTCTGGTCTCACACACACACACTGCCTCTGGTCTCACACACACACACTGCCTCTGGTCTCACACACACACTGCCTCTGGTCCCACACACACTGCCTCTGGTCTCACACACACACTGCCTCTGGTCTCACACACACACACTGCCTCTGGTCTCACACACACACACTGCCTCTGGTCTCACACACACTGCCTTTGGTCTCACACACACTGCCTCTGGTCTCACACACACTGCCTCTGGTCTCACACTCATTGCCTCTGGTCTCTCTCACACACACACTGCCTCTGGTCTCTCTCACACACACACTGCCTCTGGTCTCACACACACACATACTGCCTCTGGTCTCACACACACACATACTGCCTCTGGTCTCACACACACACATACTGCCTCTGGTCTCACACACACACATACTGCCTCTGGTCTCACACACACACACACTGCCTCTGGTCTCTCTCTCACACACACACACTGCCTCTGGTCTCACACACACACACACTGCCTCTGGTCTCACACACACACACACACTGTCTCTGGTCTCACACACACTGCCTCTGGTCTCACACACACTGCCTCTGGTCTCACACACACACACACTGTCTCTGGTCTCACACACACACACTGCCTCTGGTCTCACACACACACACTGCCTCTGGTCTCACACACACACACTGCCTCTGGTCTCACACACACACACTGCCTCTGGTCTCACACACACACACACTGCCTCTGGTCTCACACACACACACTGCCTCTGGTCTCACACACACACACACTGCCCACCAATATTCGCGGAAGGAAATTTATAATATACAAATATGGCTAAAATGTGCACAAATAGGAGCAGAGATGTGCACAGAAAGGGGAACAATGTGCAAAAATATTGCAGCGATGTGCATAAGTATGACAGAAAAGTGCTTAGGTATGGCAGAAATGTACACACATACGGCAACCACTGGATAAGACATGCGCAACAGTTGGTTATCCTTGATGTCGAAACCTTCCGACTCCTCAGCAGGCTTCTCCAGTCGAATTCAGAAGAGACATTTTGGAGACAGCACAAGTAGTTGAGAGATGAACGAGGTGATTAGTCCTCTCAACCCTGAAGAAGAAACGAGAACACTGAGATTACCAAGTCCCTCAGCCAACATCTGCATTCATCTCCACCACGACAATTGAGCTCCTCAGCTCAGAGTCACTTAATCTTAAAGACTGAAGGACTGATCACCTCCTGTTTACCTCCCCACTGCTTCAGCTCTGATATTTATAGCTTCCCCTCTGTGTTCGACTGAAGATGCCTGTATATCATGACCACGTTGATATCGCAGAAGTGTGCACAAGCAGGACAGCAGTGTGCACATCCTTGTGATTTTATCTTATTCATCATTTATTTCCTAATTGCATATCGTTACTAACCATAAAATAAATATTTCCTTTCAGAGACTTCTGTTTATTAGTTAAATTCTTAGATAAATTGGAGTATTATTCTTTTTAGGGGCTGATATTTCAGGAACGCCATACGTTTTCATGTCAAACTTATAATGCGTGAGATGTGCGTTGAACTCACTTCTGTTTTAGTCCTAAGAAAAACAACTTTTTGGGGAGAAACACAAAGGAAAACAAATAGTAATTCAACCAATCCCAGCCTAACCTCAAACAGGAGTTAATATCTAGATTTGTTTAAGTTGGATTAGACTGGGTTACGAGTTTTATTTTGGTTATCAAAAAACTAATTTCCTCGATAGTCCAAAATTATAGCGGTTTCCACGACACAACCCACTTAATGAGTGACAATTTATATAATAAAATAAACACAAACCCGTAAACTAAATTTTAGCCTAAAATTATCCTCCGGAATTATTTATGCTCTTAAAAATTTATTTAACCATAAAATGCAGACGCTCAAAAAAATTAAATTATTTATTGTGCTAACACTCCAGTGCTTCAATACTGCATCAACATCGTTTCAAAATTCTGTTAATAGTTTGATAATGTACCAATATTGTGTTTGTACAGTGGTAATACTAAGGTAATATTAAACAAACATTGCTAAATATTGTACCACTATAGTGTCAATATTGTACCAATACTATAAAAAATCATATATAATGTTAATATTGTTATTACTATTGTATTAATAATGTATCATTAATTTATTAATTTTTTCCGTTGATGTGCTATAATTGAAAACAAATATTGCACTTGTAGTATATTTAATTTTTTTTTTTTTTTCGCTGAGTTTAAGACCGAGGCAGTCAAGGTTGTGAGACCTCTCTTGGGGCTGGTAATTATAAATCAGAGATGCTTTTTGTTGCCTTGTAATAGATCCATTAACCTCTCTGGAGAGATATTCGACCTCTCCTCCTGGCAGTACTTCTCATGACGGACATTGAACCACTCCAGGTAGAACTTCTCAGGAGGGACATTGAACCACCCTTTCAAGCAGTCTTTCTCAGGAATGAAGATTCGACTACCACTTCCTGCAAAACCTTTCAGAAGGGACGTACGACCTCTCGCAGAAGAGCCTCTGAGGAAAGACATTCAATAATTCTTACAGGCACAACTATCGGGGAGGACACTTGACCCCTCCTCCACACAGGTCCTTTCTTAGAGAAACCTGTTACCACTTCAGACGGAACTTCTGAGCAATACGCTTCCACTTCTTCCGACAGAACCTCTCTAGCTTCTCCAAGTGAAACCAATAAATCATGTGACATTAATATTTTTAAATTACTATAATTTTTTTTTTGACCGTCGTCTGGGGGATTTTCATGGTTAATAATGAATATTGATTTTGCAATCCCATAACCCTTAGATCGTTTGTAATGATTATTTTGGGTTGTACTCATGCTGGAACGACCATCTCATCGTGGTCTGATGAGAGCTTCGGGTTGTTATCGCGCTGGAGCCAACATTTAGTCGTGGTCTGACGTTTACTTTGCATTATGATACTGAAACGACCATTTACTAGCGAACTCGAGTGTTCCCTGGGTCTTTATCATGCTGAAACGACCATCGGACCGTAAACAGCTGAGTACTATTGTCGTTATCATGCTGGAACGGCAATATGCAATCATCCATTAGTTTCCAAATATAGGTCGCCTGGGATTTGGAGAGGATTTTCTGGTGTATTGTGAGTCAGCTTCTTTCTCACGAGGGTACGAGGACCATAGGATGTAAACAGAACGTAAGCAGATCAGACCCACCGTTATGCAAGACTGATATATCTTTCACGTAATTAACAGACGGAGGATCGATCCCATACTCCTCTTACTGAATTATCATCTCGGATTTAGCTCATCACAAATTTAATAATGAAGTTCATGACATCGTTTTTCGAAGCTAGCATGACGCTCTTGCGACATGAGCCGCTGGTTGGCAAATCGAAGCACTACGCTTAGTATTTCTCCTGGAAATGATCAAACATGTCCTCAGTCATGACAATAACAGTCATACAGATGTTTCCACTGACGCAACACCGGAGGCATGAAGTAACTAGTTTACACGTACGGAACTTACCCTTGATCATAACCAGTGGTTACACAGAGCATACCAGGGGCGGAGATGGAACCCGCGGGTTCTATCCCCGCCCCTGGTATGATTTGTTTACAATCGTGTCATTAAGATTTCGTGAGTCACTTTACACAGAGCTTGCAAAACACTGCCACTATATCTCTTACTTTGAGAATCACTAATATTTTTAATCTTTTATTTTTTAAATTATACACTTTTCATAATTTTTGAATGTTTATTTAATAAAATACATATTATTGTTTAATAATTATATATATAATATATATATATATATATATATATATATATATATATATATATATATATATATAATATTTAGAGGATGAAGACGATAAAGGGAGAAACTATTTGTTTGACTGGTCTGGGCCGCCCCTGACAACTTGGTATGGCCGCTACTGCGGTGTGAACCTTAGTGTTGGCTGCCAGTAAATGTGGTCACGTCTCATCACTTGACGTCCAACCCGTCACCAAGTCCGGATCAATAGACAATACCAACGACCCGTGACAATGAGCTCATCCACCTGGGTCGTGACAAGTCTTTGTGGAATTTGTGTGTGTGTGTGCGCATGTGCGTGTATGTGTACTCGCCTATATGTGATGGCAGAGGTTGAATTACAGCTCCTGGCCCCTGGGTGTGAGTGTGCCTAACCTATGTATAGTTGCAGGGGTCGAGTCTCAGCTCCTGGCTACACCTATAGTCACTGGCCGATATTGAGTTTACACCCCTGGCTTCGAGGGACTTCCCTGAATCTATCCCTTTCGTCATATCGTACACGTATATAAGAAATGGCAGTCCTAGCACCGATCATTGTTGACCCCTACTCATCACATGTTCCCATTTTCCTGGATTCTATGAGAGTTATGTTACCTCATTATCTTCTGCTACTTTCTCCTTCACTTCTCAATATTTATTAGTAAATGCGTCACTGATCCTCCAGACATTCACTTCATTCCAGTTTTTGGTTTGTGTAGTTCTCTAGGCTTCCCTGGCAGAAGCTGTGGTGGTGTGAGGACGGAAGTGTCATGGATCGAGTGTCAACACGACGAGTTGAAGAGGAAGATGGAGTTCCGAGATTGTACAGAGGATTTCCTTAAATATGTAGATGTGAAAATGTAGAGGTGGCATAGGAAGAGTGGCACTTTATAAATAAAGATCAGGGAATATTTCGAGTTTTGGGGAACAGGGCACGAAAGGGAGAATATGGGAGTGATAGTGGGTAAAAGATCAGAGGGAGTGGGAGAGTATTTGGGAGGGTATTCTCGGATAAGAAAGGCAAGGGGTGGGGTGTTTGCAGGAAGGGAAGCAAAGGTGGGGGAGTGAGGGAGGTGGAGACTTTGAGTTGTGAAGTGAATAAGGAGGGTAATGAGGAGGGTGTTGGAGTGAGGAAATGAGTAGTAGTGGAGCGGAATAACTTGAGGATAACATAATTGTGCATATTGATAAAAGCACCAACATTTACTGACACTTGTATTAACAGACGAGGAGAGCGAGGTGTTACCAGACTAGCCCTGGTAAGCTATAGAACCATTTAAAACAATGGCAATATATATTTACTATACACTCAACTTATTCAACTGGGTAGAATTGTATTGTGATAGATGTTTTTAGCTTGAAAGTGTCCAGAGGTGCTTATTGAATAGTTAATCAATTAAAATCGTCTGAAGAGACCAATTTATATAATTATTATGTAATGAAATATAGATGAAAACACACCTACTGTGTATGTACAGGAAACCGGCAGGATATTGGTGGTGGAAGTATATGGTGGAGTCTTTTCGTCATTGCTTTTATTTTGTTGGTTTAGTGGTGTTGGGTTGGTGATGGTGCTGTTGGTTTAGTGGTGTTGGGTTGGTGATGGTGCTGTTGGTTTAGTGGTGTTGGGTTGGTGATGGTGCTGTTGGTTTAGTGGTGTTGGGTTGGTGATGGTGCTGTTGGTTTAGCGGTGTTGGGTTGGTGATGGTGCTGTTGGTTTAGTGGTGTTGGGTTGGTGATGGTGCTGTTCGTTATAGCTGTGGTGTTGTTGTATAGTGGAAACTACAAAATTCAGGGTCACAAAGAATATCTGGTGTTGGATGATAATAAATATATATATATCTAGTAATGATGATGGTTGCTGATGAACAGAAGATGCATTTAACTGAACATAGAGTCCAAACATCGTGTACAAGTGCTGAAAAGCGGAAACTCAAGACTGGAAATGAGAAGTTTTGTACCAATTCCATGTAAACGTTCTAGATTACGGTTACTTTCACTAAATACAGGAAATAAACGTGTTTATTTTGTGGGCAACTTGCTGGGACAGGTCTCAATGAAGCATCAATATTTGAAGTGTCAGAAATTATCTTTAACGAGGTAGTCCTCCATATTGATGAGACAAAGTTTTATAAGAGTACCACTGGTGTTTAATCAGGCTGATCTCAATTGGTCTACCAGTTCAAAATGGAAATCAAGAACATGGCTGAACTTGTAACAAGGCTCCAGATGTAGCCAGGAAATTCGAGGCACGTGAACAAAATAATACCTGCATCAAAGGGTATAGTGAGTAGCTGGTCTCACTGACAACCGCTAACCTCTACAACATTCGATGTTTGCCTAGCACGATATTACCAGCGCCGTAGACCAATTTGAAGATGTGTTCTAACAATGGAGGAAGTAGTTAGACTTATATCACCGCTACCTGCCACCAAGTCTACATACTTTATTCACCTACGTTTTCGACTCCTCTGTCCATGTGACTGAAGAACTGGGCAACTAATTTAATAATTTAAGGAAGATAAATATCGTTCCCAGACACAGAACAGACTGCGGTGTTTTCTGCTTTTGATGTTGTACATAATGTGTAAAGAACAATCCCAGTGCAGTTCTTTGCTTTAGCCAAATTATGTATTTAAGACAGAACAAGGCCATTAACGATGTCATTCACAGAAACAAGATGAAAGACTTCAGAGCTTCCTCCCACAGCAACTCCAACAAAGCAAGACAGCAACTGCTTTCTCTGAAGGAAGAATGTGGAACTTTTCTCATGAGTATATATTTGATGTCAGCCAAGGAATGGAAACCTCGAAGAAGCCTTTCGTCATGAGAATCAAGCATGTTCTTCCGCACTCTCTGATGAAAGAAACCTTCGACTGGGTACAATAAAAGGATATCCTGAAATCTCCTTAGAGCTGTCTCAAGTTAATGATGGAAAAGTCTTTGTCTAAATGATGAAGCTGAAGCCGCAGCCGAGAACTTCAGTGAGTATTCATATGAAATATTCATCTCAAGCTTCCTATGCATTCAAACTACATCACGCCTTCACCTAATCTGGAATAATTATGTTGCAGATTAGTTGAAAGTGCAGCTGCCATTTCAAGCAAGAGACATAACTTCATTTTGAGACGGAAACTATCATGTTTCTATCAGAAACATTTCTCAAGCAGTTTGACAAGGCACACAAGCAACTCGTCTCACTGATGAAGAGGCGGTTCTCAGCAAACCACAACTACCAGATCTGGCTTTGCTCACCATATATGCTCACCATGAACCCCGAAGTCGATAGTCGCGTCTTGTTGAATGCATTCCATGCTGCCCAATATGATCACCATAAGAAACTGATTCGAATTGTTGACACCGATGCCGTTGTGTTGGCTGTGTTAAAGGTTCAATAGATGCAACCATTAGATCAATTTTAGATAGTATTTGGAATTGGAAAAAGCTGTCATATCTTTGCAGACTATGAGACAGAAGCTGACCTGGGATCTGAGAAAGCATGAGCACAAAACCTACTTTACCCCCTCCCTCCAACCTTTCCTATGCCGACCTCTACCGCACCTTCCCTCAACTACTGATTTATACACTCTCGAAGTCATTTTATTTCGTTCTATCTCTCTACATGTCCGAACCACCTCAACAAACCCTCCTCAGCCCTCTGGATAATAGTTTCGTAATCCCGCACCTCCTCCTAATTTCCAAACTACAAATTCTCTGCATTGTATTCACACCACACATTGCCCTCAGACACGACATCTCCACTGCCTCCAGCCTTCTCCTTGTTGCAACATTCACCACCCATGCTTCAACCCATATAAGAGCGATGGTATAACAATACTTTCATACATACCCTTCTTTGTTTCCATGGACAAAGTGCTTTTTCTCCACAGACTCCTCAGTGCACCACTCACCTTTTTCCCCTCGTCAATTCTATGATTCACCTCTTTTTTCATAGACCCATCTGCTGACAAATCCACTCCCAAATATCTGAATATATTCACATCCACCATACTCTCTCCCTCTAACCTGATATCCAATCTTTCATTACTTATTTTTTTTATCCTCATCACCTTACTCTTTCCTATATTCACTTTCAATTTTCTTCTTTTACTTACCCTACCAAACTCGTCCATCAACCTCTGCAACTTCTCTTCAGAATCTCCTAAAAGCACAGTGTCATCAGCAGAGAGCAACTGTGACAACTCTCACTTAGTGTTAGATTCTTTATCTTTTAACCCCACGCCTCTTGCCAACACCCGAGCATTCACTTCTCTTACAACTCCATCTATAAATATATTAAATAACCACGGTGACATCACACTTACTTGTCTAAGGTCTACTTTTACTGGGAAATAATCTCCCTCTCCCTCGTGTCATCCGTCATAAACCTGTTCCTATTTATTCTTTCTACGTTTTCTTGTCTGTGTTTCAAATGTCCTCTCCTTAAAGAAACCTCTCTTTCCCATACACCATTACCACACAACCACCACCATCACCATACACAACCACCACTATCACCATACACAACCACCACCATCACCATACACAACCACCCCCACCTCCATCACCATACGCAACCACCACTTAAAGCCACCACCATTACCATCACCACCACCTTCACACACTATAATCACTACCCTCTTTTCCCCTCCACCACCACCACGACCACTACCATCACCAACACGACTACGACAACGACCACCACCACCAATGCCAACACCAACATCACTCAGCCAAAAAGCCCAAATATAGCACTATAGCAGCCATTACTGACAACAATACCAAGGGTACCTGGGTCCTTTGCTACCATGGATGCTGCGTACTACTCTCCCAAACAATGATACTCCTCTCATCACTTCCTGCCGCTGCTTATTATGCTAATGGACAGCATACTGGGGGTTGTAATGCTTTTTATCTAGTCGTTTAGTAGTTTTTTTTTTTTTTTTGGTTTGATATCGCTTCGTTCGTAGTACCGTACATTTTATCTGTTTATGTACCCCGTTTTTCATCTGGGAATTTCGTTTTTTATTATATCTGTTTCTCTGTTTCTCAACTATTTCTCTGTTTACCTTATCTACTTCTCCTTTTATCATATTATAAATGTTATACCATTCTGATGAGTTGAGTAATAAGGTATCTTTTTATCGTATAAGCGTTTCGCCTTCACAACTATGTAGCATGACTTATACTAGTGGGCCCCAGACTTATACTAGTGGGCTTCAGACTTATACTAGTGGGCCCCAGACTTATACTAGTGGGCCCCAGACTTATACTAGTGGGCCTCAGACTTATACTAGTGGGCCACAGACTTATACTAGTGGGCCCCAGACTTATACTAGTGGGCCCCAGACTTATACTAGTGGGCCCCAGACTTATACTAGTGGGCTTCAGACTTATACTAGTGGGCCCCAGACTTATACTAGTGGGCCCCAGACTTATACTAGTGGGCCTCAGACTTATACTAGTGGGCCCCAGTCTTATACTAGTGGGCCCCAGACTTATACTAGTGGACCCCAGACTTATACTAGTGGGCCCCAGACTTATACTAGAGGGCCCCAGATTTATACTAGAGGGCCCCATTCAAACCTATGACATCTCTGTAATTCATAAGACGAGGCCTAATGGGATCGGCTTCAATTTTTTAATTCTGATGTACGGTAACTAGGGCAAGACTCTTGGAGCAATTGGCATGGACAAGTGACCTACGATCAGCGTTATTGAACTTGTTTCCCAGCAGTCTGGAATGGCTCCAATAAGTTCCAAAATCCTCAGTGGTGTAACTTTAAACATTAAAAAAAATGTGTCTCATAATTTCAGGGCGATAGAGAGCGAAATTCATGGTGTTTATGTTAACATTTGGGAATTTCGTATGTGAAATAGTGGGAAATCTTCATTTCCGACAAATCTAGTGTTTCTGAACGACTTCTGTATTTAATATTGATGGTGGATCTTACTATCAGGATAGTACCCATTACGTTTATTGTATTAATGCTGATGGAATTACCGACAATATGTTAGGTAAAAGGACGCAAGTGCAACTAATGTGACATTTTATTGTGGGAAAATAACGCTCTCCAGGAACTTTATCAAGCTTTAAGCCAGGTAACGGCTTGATAAAGCTCCTGGAGAGTGAAACGTTGCCACAATATAATGTCACATTAATTGCACTTGTGTCCATTTACCATTAAGTTTAGTTTGTGTAGGGGTAGATTTGACAAGGCATTATTATTTTTAACTTCAAATCCGTGCCATAACTGGAGGATGCCTCTCAGACTGGCTTCAAACTTTTAGCCCTCCAGTGTTTCCAGAAAAAAACAAGGTTTGCGTTGTTACTGGGCTGCATAAATCCTAGTTTAGCAATTCTATTTAATATATAGTGAAATCGATTTCCACTCAGTAGCTAAGGAATATCTCAACTGCTTCATAATATTAACAATGGTGCATCCTATAGAAGACAACTTGTTCAGGTGAAAATTTAAAATTTTAATATTAAATAACTTAATAGTTGGATTCAGAGCAATTACTGTAGAACGCCTATTCTTATTGGCGTCAAACTTTTAGTTTACCTGGAGAGTGTTAATGGTTTTTACACTGAAGTCTGGGTTTAACTTTAAACTATGTAAATTTTATATTGGCAGTTTTATTAAGTAAATTGTTTTTCTATGTAATAACTAGAGAATGTTTCTTCTGGTCGGCTTCAAACTCTTAGGTGATGATGTATTCTATTCTTTCTTTAATTTGGTTTTGTATGTGCCAATCTACCGATTTTATAAAACTGGGTTTATAAAACTGGGTTTATAAAACTGGGTTTCCTTTAAAAAACATAATCCATTTTTAAATAGAATGGAGTTTTTTTTTTTAAACATAATGGTGCTGCAAAAATAACATTTTAGAAACACTGAAAAAAATAACTTTAATTATGATTTCTGAAGGGAGTGGTAGCTTGATGCTTATGAAGGGCTCTTGATCCAAGGAACGACTTACCCTTCCCTATCTTGGATCAAATCCTAATACCTCTACCAACTGTGAACATCAGTATATAATGGTTAACGCAACGTTTAAAATTAAACCGTTTAGGCTGAAATTTAGTGCTGCAGTAAATGGATACTGAATCTTCTGGTCAGGTTTCAACTTTTATTTCAAATATATTTTCCCCATCAAAGGAAGATTTCTATTGATTTTAGGTTGTGTAAGTTTTGATGTGCCAGTTTAATTCTGAGAAATAACAGGAGAATGTCTCTCTTGATCATAAGTCACAGTATTTCATTTTACTGGGTAATAATGGGTGAAGTTTCTTAATAATGTACATCTGGGCCCATAGCATCTATATACCCTCAAGACCATTTTAAAAATCATGTACCCAAAGTTTAAATATGACTTAATTACTTTCTTATTTACTTAATTGCCACCTTTAAAGCTGATCAGTGTCACTAAGAGAAAACGTTTGATAGAGTTTAGCTTGTATAGGTCCCACTTGTGTTTTTTTTTTTTTTTTTTTTGGGGGGGGGGGGAGAAATTGGGAAAATTTAAATGCTGCTTTTCATACAGTGATTTTTGAGTGGCGCGTCTAGTTACTTTCAGCCCTTCAAAGCTGATAACTTGATATTGCAGCTTCTGAGTGACTTCAAGCTTAATGAGCTGATGTGCTTCAAAGCTGAGGCTTCTTAATGGAAGGTTTGAATTAGATTTAGTGTGTATTTTCAAATGTGCCATTTTCATAGAAGAAATTCAAGTCTGTCTTTCTCTTCTCCTTGCTTATCTCACCCCTTCCCCCCTTCCTTTGTGTAACTCTTTCCTCTGTCTCTGTGTAAATCTTAACTTTCTAGGTGTATACCTATCAGTCTGTGTAACTCACCAGTCTGTGTAACTCACCAGTCTGTGTAACTCACCAGTCTGTGTAACTCAACAGTCTGTGTAACTCACCAGTCTGTGTAACTCACCAGTCTGTGTAACTCACCAGTCTGTGTAACTCACCAGTCTGTGTAACTCACCAGTCTGTGTAACTCACCAGTCTGTGTAACTCACCAGTCTGTGTAACTCACCAGTCTGTGTAACTCACCAGTCTGTGTAACTCACCAGTCTGTGTAACTCAACAGCCCCTCTAATTCTTCACACTGTTTATCTCACCTGTCTCGCTGTTTAACTTACCTGTCTCTACACCTTCCCTTCTAGTCTCTTCCCCATTCCCATATTTCACTCAAATGCAGTAAAACCCGCGTTATAACAGCAGTAAAGGAAAGAAGTAGATACCCCGGCAAACTTTACGCTGCAGATAAACTCATGGGCCTCTCCTCTTTATTGCTCGCCGGGAGCGTTCGCTGGGCGCGCGTCAGCGTTCGTGGGCGCGCGTCAGCGTTCGTGGGCGCGTGTGACCGCTCCTGAGCGCTCGTAAAATCCTTTGACTAAACACTCATAAAAAAAAACAAAGCACTCACCTCTCAGAGCTTTCACAGGCAGAGTTGGAAGTGCGTACTGGAAAAAAACGAGCATTTTCAGTACTATTTGTTAGTTTTTGTTTATTTTTGCACATTTCATTCGGTGGGAATTTGTTTGGGGACAAAATGAGCCTTAAAATGAAGGTTATAGAGGAATATTCTGTCACTAATTTACATCTCCCTCCTTTATTTGTTATTGCTAATTCTTCATCTTAATCTCTTGCTGCTCTTTTTTTTCACATTTCGTTCCCGATGGGAATTTGTTTTGGGAAAAAATGAGCTTTAAAATCAAGGTTATAATTTCAGTTTAAAACAGGAGATACGTACTTCAGATTTCATGGCCGTTGTTAACTCTTATTTACGATGGCGAGTGAATTTCTGACTATTACTTCCTTATCCGGCTAGATTATTCTCAGTCCCTCAGCTGCAGTTATTCTTATATTTTACATCTCCTTCTTTCCTTTATTTGTTATTGCTAATTCATCTTCTCATTCGGTTGCTGCTCTACTTCACCAGTTATCGCTATCTACTCCTGCTACTTCGTTTTATTTTCCTGTTATTACCTGCTCCTCCAGTTACTCTCTATACTCCCGTTACTCTACCTTTGCTTTATTGTCAACTGATATCGCTAGCGTTCCTCTGTTGCTGCTTCACATCTTCCTGTTTTTGTTTACTATGTCTGTCGTTGCTTCACATCTCCCTTCTGGGTTGCTTCTGTTTTTTCTGTTGTTTTCGCAACACACACATTGCAACAGGAGAGACTGCAACAAGGTCAAGACTCGTACCGCTGGATGCCGTAAATTTTGCACATGAACAGTATCACGTCGTGAATCTGCGGGGTAAATTATTCTCCAGAAAATCGTTAATACTCCGAATTGCTAAGACAACGCCTGAGTGAATATACGTGTACATGTTTGCACACCAGTGACCTCCAATGTACGTGTACATGTGTGCACACCAGTGACCTCCAATGTACATTAGTGACCATCACAATCACACCCACCACGATATTTATGTAATGCCGTCCAGAAAATCTTTCAGAGACAGTCCGTAACCCATCCCTACACTCAGCTTTACTCTTCTTCTAGCTCTTGCATCTTATCCCCGATCATGCTATTCTTCTCATCCTCCTCTCTTACGCCATCCTATCCCTATCATCCCATTCCATCAGCCTCGTACAACAGCCTTCTTGTGCCTCATCCTATTTTTATCATCCTCTTCAACATCCGTCTTTTCCTTCATCCTATCCATCCTATTTCCCTCGTCCTCAAATTGTGTGCTTTTAAAAGTTTGAAAGAACGTGTGGAAAGCAACGTCAGCGGCTGGGAAGTAAGTTAGGCATGTGTGTCCACCTCCAGCAAGCAGGTTTCTTCTTGTGTTGTTAATAGAATTAAGCTCAGGCGTCTGAGGCAACGATTCAACATTTTCAACTTTGGCGGAGCAGAGAAGAATGTCGGGAAACAGACAAGTAAACGACAAAAAAAAAGAGTTACAAGACAATCAAGTAACAGCCAGTAAACAGGAAGAGTAAGAACGAACAGGAGAGTATAAAAAAGGAAATACACAGATGCCCAGGTAACAGTCAGAAAAACTGTGACTAAAAAGTCAAAAAATGCCAGGAATTAATCAGAGATTAATTTCAGTAGCTGTGCGATTCTCTTTTTGAAGTTCCATTCCATTTAAAAGGCTCTGCAGTCCTTTTAGAAAAAGCTTGTCTTTCGTTAAGAAAATCTTATTTGATAAAAAAATTCTATATAACTGGCAAATTGGCACTAATAAAGCACAGATTTAATAACAAATACTTCCAATTAATTACGCCAATGCTTAAGTCTCTGCTTATTATATGTAATCCAGTTTAGTTAATAAAAAGGGTAACTTAAAATTTTCATGGTTCAAAGCTCATCATCGACAAAGTTTAAAGTCTATCAGAAGAGGCATTCTCAAGTAATTTCTATAAATACAACGACTTTATTTTTTTTAACAATTGTATTAATATTTTCATCTTATGGAATTCACCATCGCCAATATTTTGAAAGTAGTATCCCTATATTTAATAAAATTGGTAAATTTGGACTTTGGGAACCCAGTAACAACACCAACCTTGTTTTCTGTAAAACACATTAGAGTTGAAATTCTGGAGCCGATCGGAAGAGGCATTCTCCAGTAATCTCACGGATTCCAATAATTCCATTTTTTAATACAATTTGTGCCGTGGCAAAATTTGCCAGTCACACAAACTGAACATATTGAGCACTATCCTAGCCGTAAGATGCATCAGCCAAAGAAGCCATTCAGAAGAGGAAGACTCAGTTATACTTCATAAAATTAACGAGATTTAAACAAGAATCAGTATTTCACACTTACATATAACTGGCAGGTCTGCTGCTCCTTCACACTTGAATTTCACTCTTCACTGTTATCAGATTAGTAGACAGATGTTTTTTTTTGCCTTAAATGTTTTGGAAGCTGGTGGAGCTATTCCAGGATGCTGGCAATGGGTTCTACGACTATGGTTACAGGGCGCCTACACGTGCCAATTGTTCCTAGAGTCTTGACTCAGTCACCGAAACCAGCGTTGAAATTTTGATGCAGATTGGATGAAATATTCTCGTGTTAGATGTGAAAGTAAAACAAGAAGTTGTAGAAAAAGAAAAAATCTGGCAACCCCTTAAAGATCCCCCTTCAGAGCTTCCTAAGAAGACAATCAATAAACAAGATAGAATATAAACAAAATAAAAATTAGAAAGAAGTGAGAAAACAGTAAAAAAAGACACAGGTAGAAAAGGAGAGTCAGAAATGTCGGAGGCCAGCGGAGAGCTAGTGACAAAACAAGCAGGTAGAATTAATGCAGGCTGTGATTAGCGGACGGTGGATCGAGTCTCCACTAGTACTATCTCTTAATAACCAAGACGGATTTAGCTCTTGATATTAATAATAAAATGTGAATAAGCCGATCTCGAAATATAAAATAAAAAAGCACACACACACACACACGAAGATCAACATAAATTAAATGAGATAGAACACAGAATATGAGCAAGCTAAGACCAAGTCACAAAGAATAACATTTACGCAGATAAAGCATGTAGAAGAAATAATGAAGAGATGTTAAGCCAAAGAAACCGGAGAGAGTTCAAGAATATACAAATCTGACAAGACTTTTCAGAGGATAGGGTGTAAAAAATGACTTAATAGAGTGGACTAGGGCAGACAGAGGCGGGAAACACGTACAAGAGGGCACAGTTAAACTATGAAGACTCAGATAAGTCACAAAGCATTCTCTCACATGACGGTCAAAAAGTGGACTGACCTGGATACAGAATTAATGGAGTGACGCTCCATACATAGTTTTAAGCATAGGTATGATAAAGCCCAAGAGGCTAAGTGGGAGTAAATCCAGCAAGAAGTAACTTAAGAGGCAGGGCTAGGAAGTGAGCTGCAACCCCAAGAATCATAAATGGACGAGAAGAAACAGGTAAATACTCATACGTAGATACACACACAACAAACACTCACACCATACACACGTTCACAAACGTACGCACGAACACTTCACCAAAAAAGTTCCTTAGCCAATTAACGTTCCTTTGGCAAATTTAAGAGTAGCCGTCAGTGAATCATTCAGGACTCTTAATTTAACATTTGTCAGGCCCATCTTGGAGAACGCAAACCCATCATGAAACCCACTCTTGATACCACCTGTTATGAAACTATAGAAAGAGCGAAGACTAGTTCCAGACGAGAGGTTATGGGAACCAAGAATGATGAGTCGAACACAGGACCAGGAAAGTTAAAGTAAAAAGGTGTAGATTATTCCACATGGAAAAAGACACAGACGGAGAATCTAAGTTGAAATGAGCCAGAGGAATAAGAGTTATGTCGGTAAAGAATATTAAGGCACAATACCGTGACTGGAGGTACACACAAACACACACACATGGGAGAATGATAGTTATGACGAAATTTCGGTCCGACTTTGAACTATTTACTACTTAATGATGTAAGTCGGACCGAAACGTCGTCATAAGTTTCGTTCTCCTTTGTGAGGGTTTTTGTGAATTACCATATTTTTCGGCATATAAGACGAGCTTTTTCCCCATAAAAAGTCTTGGAAAATCAGCCTGCGCCTTATATGCTCATGGTCAGGGTAAAAGGTTAGCTTTGGGTAAATCTTTAGCCGTTGTTTACTAACATTACGTTACAACTGCTTGCAAACATCGTCTTATGTGTCTGGTACCATCATGCGCCTTATATGTCGGAAAATAAGGTCTTTCAATGTAAGGGGCAGTGAATAAGCGGGATGCGTTAGTAGGGAATGTACTCGAAGCCAGCTTCATAAATGGAAGATACACAAGACAACCGAGCAAGGGCAGAGTCCCAAGAGCTGTAGTTCGTCTCTTATAGGCACAGCTAGATGAGTGAAGGAAAACACACACGCACACACACACGCACACACACACATAAGAACATAAGAAGAACATAAGAAAGAAGGAACACTGCAGCAGGCCTACTGGCCCATGCGAGGCAGGTCTAAATCTCCAACGGCTTAAGCCCCGACCCAGCCAGGTCAGGTTACATTCACTTAAGGAGGGAACACTGCATCTGACACACGCACACACACACGCACACACACACGCACACACACACACACACATACACACACACGCGCACACACACACACACACACACAGTAGACAGGGATAGGATGTTCCAGAGAGGAAACACAGAAACAAGGGGACACAACTGGAAGCTGAAGACTCAGATGAGTCAAAGAGATGTTAGGAAGCATTTCTTCAGCCACAGAGTAGTCAGGAAGTGGAATAGTCTAGAGAAAGATATAGTGGAGGCAGGAACCATACATAGTTTTAAGACGAGGTATGATAAAGCTCATGGAGCAGAGAGAGCAGAGACCCAGTAGCGGACAGCGAAGAGGCGGGGCCAGGAGCTGAGTCTCGACCCCTGCAATCACAATTAGGTGAGTACAATTAGGTGAGTACACATGGTAACTAACTAACACACGCGGCAGGATCCATACATAGATTAAAGAAGAGGTTCGATAAAGCATATGGAGGGGGAGAGTGGACCTAGTAGCGACCAGTAAAGAGGCGGGGCCAGGAGCTGTGACTCGGTCCATGCAACCACGTACGTGCACACAAACACACAAGTTTATATCACAGTAAAGCTGCATGTATAACCGTCCTTGAAGGCTGAGGTCTGGAGCCAAGCGTAGAATGACTGAGCTAATATGACTTTACGGCGGTCAGCAGCACTGCGGCGGTCAGCAGCACTGCGGCGGTCAGCAGTGACGTCTTAACCTTGGACATGCGTCTTCCCTGACCAGCAACCCTCTCCTGGGAGAAGATGCCAGCCTGTAGGGGGAAGGAGGAAAGGATTGGTGAGGGGGTAAAGAAGATGGGGGCAGTAAACTGTGGGTGGGGAGATGCTCTCTGCTTTTTCTGCGTGATTAGCTTTGTTAGAGAAGAGAATGATATTAGTAATAAAAATTAATACCCAAAATAATCATAATAATAATCATCCCGCATGATAAACTTTCCATGCAACATGGCTCGGCAGGAAATTTGTCTGACACAAAGTTAGAAATGTTGGACAAGGTTAACAGTGGCAGAGAGACTAGAGTGCACAGTTATCGTCATCGGGAAGACTCAAGATTAATCTAGCAGCATCCCACCACTATTATAATTATATAGATGCTGATGTCGTCTTTCCATCTCGAGAATGATGCCTGTCTGTGGTATGGTTAACCTGCTCAGAAGTGTTCTGTATAGCCGTGGTATGGTCAGTTGAGGTTTAATGACTTGGTTAACGTACTGTTAAGTTGATATGGTAATGGCTTGGTTAATTTACTGTTAATTTGATATGCCAATGTCTTGGTTAACGTACTAGGGAGCTGTTAGATGCGTAAGGTGAATATGTGGTTCAATTAATTTAATAGTCGGGTGCTTAACGAGCTGGGGAGGTGTTCAGTTAATATCGTATTTGCGAGGTGTTAACAGCAGTCGTTAGTGAATGTCAGCACTCGTGCACAAGCTAGTTCCATTAGTCTGATAACATCCACACAAATATTTATCCAAATCGCAGAGATAAGGGGAATCTCCCTTAATGTGCTTCAACCTGTCAGAGATAATAATTTCTGTCCCAAGGACTAGATGAATGACAGATATTTTAATGTAGGGATCCCCAGGAGAACATTGTTAAGAAAAGTTCTTTCCATTGAGTTTTTTTACGACAAAGTTTTAAAGTGCTGACTACTGTATATAAACTACAAGTGCGGAGGCTACACAACCTAAATTTTGCGTGCCATAAACACTGGTCAGTGAACAGTGATAAACCAATCGGAAGCATAAATAAAATAGATAAGAGATCTGTGCATTTTTTAACGGGTTTTACAATTTCTGTTTGATTTCACAATATTCGTTTTATATATCGTTTTCTTGGTGGATACATCATATAATCTAAATGACTAAAAAAACATTTTTAAAAATAATAATTTTAGGACTTGGGATAATGAAAGATATGCTTAACATTACCAGTTTATTTAAAAGATTCTTCCCTGTAACCTGGTTATTCTTTGTCAACTATTCCTAAATAAAAAAAGCTAAAATAGGTAAAATTTAATTTCTTTAATGATACCAGTTCCATCTTGAGCTGATGCTGCAGTCAGTTCCATCTTGAGCTGATGCTGCAGTCAGTTCCATCCTTGGCATTATCAGCTCTGATCGCCATAGTAATTTTCGCCATTGGTTTTTGCCACACTCAGGTAAAGCTCTATGCGTGGCTAGATTTTTAGTAACACTATTACCACTGTAACGCAACTTTATCTCCATGGTGGCACTAGATATCCAACCTGTTATCACCACCCCTGTGGCACCATCATGGCACCATTGAAACCAACATCACTCCAGTGTACTATTCAGGCACCACCGTGGCACCACCCAGCCTGCGTCATGAACGGTGATGTAAAGTGCATATGCATCATGAACGCTGATATAAGATGCATCTGCTTCATGCACGATGATGTAAGGCGCTCCTGCGTCATGCGCGGTGAGGCGAGGTGCACCCACGTCATGCACAGGGATGCAATATGTCTCACTGAAACATCACATCAACTCGTAAACTTGCAACATTGTTGCCACTCTCCGGCAGTCTCCTCATCCGACTCGCTCAAGTTAGGATGCTGTTACGAGATTATCTCCTTGATTCGTCCCTACGTTTGACGTTGTTCGCGGGAATCGCGCAGTTAACAACAAAGTTAGCAACGCGAGTAAACATATGTTAAGGGAGTCATCATTTTCAGGCACAACATTCGTTAAACACTTTGCTGGAAAATGTTACCTGAACTTTCCTAATAAATTAATCGTTTTTTCCCTCTAAATTTCATATATTTCATCACATTTCATTGGTTCAATAGCGACCGTTTCATACAAGTGTAACAGAGGCGCTACGAAACACATTAATATTTCTGAAGTCTTCAACACTCACGGCGCGAGTCGAAGAACAAGCTTTTACTAATAGAGCTTTTCACTCTAACCATGTTAGGTTATGTGATCAATGGTTTAGGTTAGGTTAGGTTAGGTAAGGTGAGGTGAGGTAAGGTAAGGTAAGGTGAGTTGAGGGTAGTTTAGGTCAGGTTAGGTTAGGTCAGGTCAGGTTAGGTGTTTTGTATTAGTCTGATGAAGCCATTGTGGGGCGAAACGTTTCTTCAATAAAGATACCCAAATGTTGCACAAGTGTCTCATTGTTCAACATGTTTCCTTACACCTGCTGTCACTGTTCACCTAGCAGTAGGCAGGTACCTGGGTGTTAGTCACCTTACACCTGCTGTCACTGTTCACCTAGCAGTAGGCAGGTACCTGAGTGTTAGTCACCTTACACCTGCTGTCACTGTTCACCTAGCAGTACGTAGGTACCTGGGTGTTAGTCACTTTACACCTGCTGTCACTGTTCACCTAGCAGTAGGTAGGTACCTGGGTGTTAGTCGAGTGTTGTGAGTGGCATCCGTGGGGATGGTAGTGTACATTGATTAGGTTTTTTTTTTAAAAGAGCTGAGGTAGCATAACAGCTCTTAGCCTGTAAGACAGATGTGTAAAAAATAAGTTCTATACAGAGCGAAACATTGACCTAATTGAAACTTGTGAAGCATCTTGTGTCCTCATAAATATCGCAACTTCACCTACTAATCATCAAGTATCTGCTGGAGTTGGGTGTTTATCTTCTTCACACCTTGATTTTCCTTGAGTTGAAAGACCATTCACATTAAAACCTGCTTTTGAACTTATTCAGTCACTCGTATTTTACTGTTCTGAAAGCACATTGTGCTAGAGAGGTAAATTAATGTAAAAATTAAATATTCACTTACAGCAAATAATATTCACGACGACTACACACCCAAAATATCTGGTTAATTTACTTGTATTTACACATGGATTTTTTTTATATTAATACCAATAGTAGATATAAGAAAATATATAAGTACACCATCTTTCACAGAGATGCTCTGAAATTAGAAAGACATATACACATTGGAGGACTGAATAGTGATCTAGTATAGTTTTAAATTGATCATTACGTTAGAGAAATAAATAGGAAACTCGAGTCTAAGGACGTGATGGAGTACATGAATAACAAACTCGAGTCTAAGGACGTGATGGAGTACATGAATAAACTCGAGTCTAAGGACGTGATGGAGTACATGAATAACAAAAAAAGCACAATACCGTGACTGGAACAATACACAAATAACCCGCACATGGGAGAGAGGAGCTTACGACGACGTTTCGGTCCGACTTGGACGATTTACAAAGTCACAGTGTGACTTTGTAAATGGTCCAAGTCGGACCGAAACGTCGTTGTAAGCTCCCCTCTCCCATGTGCGGGTTATTTGTGTATGATGCAGTACAAGATGAATATAAACATATTGTCATCCAGACGAAAAACATAAATGCTGGATAGTTAAGAGACAGAATTCTAATGCAACGCTGCTAGCCAGAGAGAACCTTCATATCCAGTTGACCGGGATTGCACTACATTTAATTCATCCTCCTCCCTGCCTTACACACTATTTCTCTCTCTCTCTTTCTCTCCCAGTTGCTTTCATTAATTATTCTGAATTTCTGGCGTATTGCAGATTGAAAAATGGATTTCCTTTGCACTCTCTATTTTCACCTATTTGAAATTACCAGCCATGATAGATCTGTGCATAAATTTGTATTTTTATGGTGTACTTTGAAATGTGTATGAAACGCAAAGTGCTTTGTTTGTATCGCTAATGTTCGGGCAACGAGATACTCTCATGATAACACCGATATTCATAACTGTGAAAGAGATCCATGGTAGACTTACCTGTTAAGAGTGCAAGCTTCATTAGGGAGTGTTTCCTTGAGACACCTGCTGTCTCTGTTCACCTAGCAGTAAATAGGTACCTGGGTGGATATTTACGTGGCTATTTGATCAAAGTTTTTTGAGCAGTGTGTTTATTGCAACGAGGTTACCGAGACTCACAATGAGTTACGACACCACTCCTGGGGATTGAATTTGAATATAAAACTACCACATTATCCTTTATTGGTTTCAGCCGTGGGAGGTATCATCTTATCCAGCACGACGCAGTCAGATAACATGGCCCTCCAAGAGGGAACCAACGTGGCCACTGCCCACCACGACCTCACCAACGACAACCACGACCTGGCCACCGGCCGCCACCACCGCAGACACCAGCTGAAGCAGCAGCAGCAGTTTCCCCTGGCTCTGCCTGTACAGTCATCGCAGACCAGCCTCAGCAGTGGTGCCATGCTGAACAACACCATCAACGGTGCAACTCCTCACTTCCTCACTCCCCTGGTTAACGAACTCACCACCAGGGCAGGACAGGCAGCAGTCCTCACCTGCATTGTTAAGCAGCTGGGTAACAGACAGGTGGGTGGTGTGTACTGTCCAACAGCTGGGCAGCAGACAAGAGTACTGCCCAAGGTTGGGCATCAGATAGGTGGGTTCAGTGAACAGTCCAGCAGTGAGTAGGCTGATAATGTGTACTAGCCAGCGAGAAGTAAGTATATATAGAGGTACCTACCAGTAGAAGACAGTTGAATATAGTTGTGCAAATTCTTAGATAGGTTAGATAAAAAGTAAATTTGGCATGGTTAGGTTAGATTAAGATAGGTTAGGATAAGTAAGGTTAAGTTAGATTAAGTTAGGTAAGGTTAGGTTAACTTAATTGTAGTTGTGATATTTATATAGTACCATGACCACGTAGGTCTCTCAACACTCGTAGCAATAAAATAAATAACAAGAATATTAGTAAAGACAAAATTAACAAACAATAAAAGCTATGAACAAGAATAAAACACTCACAAAGTTAAAATAAGCATCATAGATTAAAAAGCCTATTAAACTAATACGTCATTTGACTCCCCCTAAAAGTTTCCCGAGATCCCTACAGGCATCCCGGTAATTATAAGGGAACAAGGAAACAGAAAAGGCTAAGCCATATACGGAGTGTTAAAAAATGTTTCACAGTTAATGACACTCCACAAGTTCCACAACGGAGTGACAGGAGCGTCCACAAACACGTGCGTTCCAATGAACCCTATATAACCTGCTCCTAGTCTGTAGGGCCCACCAGACGTAACACTTCCTCATGACATATCTGTGGCTACGGCCCACTCGCTACAGCAGCCATTGCCTCAGCATTCACCCGTTAATTTCCTGGGACACCAATATTGCCCGCGGACCACCAGAACCCCACATCCTTGTGCCGCACCTGGAGATGAGATAATCACTTCACGATCTTCTGGAAGACAGGATGGACAGACGCTTACTGGACCAGGGCAGACAGTGAATTGGGAATCTGAGTGCAAAGTGGGCAGAGAAGCAACTAAGCCAGCTATCAGGGCAAGAGCATAGAGGACTCTTGGTAGCTCTGCATAATAAAGAGTCCTCAACGACAATCACGACAAAGTCAACAC
Source organism: Cherax destructor (assembly GCA_009830355.1). Classification (NCBI taxonomy): domain Eukaryota; kingdom Metazoa; phylum Arthropoda; class Malacostraca; order Decapoda; family Parastacidae; genus Cherax; species Cherax destructor. Next base: position 104,549 of record WNWK01003689.1, read on the forward strand.
CACCCTCGCTCTTAGACTTCTCAGGTTAGGTAACGTTACTTTGGTTCGTCCTTCAGGTGGTCTGAAATACTATTAAAAAACACTTAGTATCGAGGTGAGAAAAGTGCAATAGACGAATACTTAAAAATTCAGATTAATTTTTATACTAGAGATTTCTTCATGATATATACACCGACAGGTGTATTAAATATCTCAGTATGTATACACAGATTTTTTAATCGTACGACGAGGAAATGTGTGCAAAAATAAGAAGCTGTGTGAGAAACGTCTGTTGGGCGAAATGTCTTCTCTAATAAACAATTTTTCTTAGTGTACAGGCTGAAAAGTGCACACCATTCAGTTTATATACATATACAATTATGTGTATAAACTCAGAGAAACAACTCGGTGTAAAGAGAGAGATGCCTAAGTGTACATAACATACACACCCAATTGTATATGCACAAACACACACACCTCGGTGTGTATATTTGTGCACACACCGCATGCACATCTTGGTGTATAGAGAGATACACCTTAGCGTATATACGTAGATATACACGTCTCGGTGAATATGTTGTGTGTTCTCAACTTCTCTTTTCCTGGCTTTGTTTACATATCTGAATGTAATATAAATTATGATAGAAAATTAATTTATGTAAGGAAAAAGCGGAAAAAAAAGAAAAATATTAGGACATCAGATAGAAGCCAACGAGCGTAAAATTGCTTCTAAGTTATTTTATATTTATGTTAAAAATACGTATTTTTTTATTAGCATATATATCAGTGTGTTGCCAAAAGAGTGTTCTCTCTCCCTCTAAGGTGGGTTTTTTTTTTAATATTTAGTTTGCACAAGTGACTTCCCAAAATGGTTCGTTATGTGTGTTAATTTGTTTATTTCCACAAATGTTTATGTTCATTCTCAGTACAGAACAGTGGTCATAAAATATGCAGACCTCATCCAGCACAGATGTTGAGAGTGACAGGTGTTCCCGTGTGCAGGTGTCGTGGATCAGAGGTCGTGACCTTCACGTACTGAGCTCAGGAGCGGTGACCTTCTCATCGGACTCTCGCGTGAGTGTCTCTCACCTCCACGACTCCTGGACTCTCACCATCAGGTACACGCAGCCCCGCGATGCTGGTTCCTACTCCTGCCAGGTCAACACTCAGCCCCCCATCGCCTCCTGGTACAACCTTACCGTTGTAGGTCAGTCCCTCCTGGTACAACCTTACCGTTGTAGGTCAATCCCTCCTGGTACAACCTTACCGTTGTAGGTCAGTCCCTCCTGGTACAACCTTACCGTTGTAGGTCGGTCCCTCCTGGTACAACCTTACCGTTGTAGGTCAGTCCCTCCTGGTACAACCTTACCGTTGTAGGTCAGTCCCTCCTGGTACAACCTTATCGTTGTAGGTCAGTCCTTCCTGGTACAACCTTATTGTTGTAGGTCAGTCCCTCCTGGTACAACCTTACCGTTGTAGGTCAGTCCCTCCTGGTACAACCTTACTGTTGTAGGTCAGTCCCTCCTGGTACAACCTTACCGTTGTAGGTCAGTCCCTCCTGGTACAACCTTACCGTTGTAGGTCAGTCCCTCCTGGTACAACCTTACCGTTGTAGGTCAGTCCCTCCTGGTACAACTTTACTGATGTAGGTCAGTCCCTCCTGGTACAACCTTACTGATGTAGGTCAGTCCCTCCTGGTACAACCTTACTGTTGCAGGTCAGTCCCTTCTGGTACAACCTTAATGATGTAGGTCAGTCCCTCCTGGTACAACCTTAATGATGTAGGTCAGTCCCTCCTGGTACAACCTTACTGATGTAGGTCAGTCCCTCCTGGTACAACCTTACTGTTGTAGGTCAGTCCCTCCTGGTACAATCTTACTGATGTATGTCAGTCCCCCTGGTAAAACCTTACTGTTGTAGGTCAGTCCCTCCTGGTACAACCTTACTGTTGTAGGTCAGTCCCTCCTGGTACAACCTTACTGTTGTAGGTCAGTCCCTCCTGGTACAACCTTACTGATGTAGGTCAGTCCCTCCTGGTACAACCTTACTGTTGTAGGGTGTTTGAACGACAGTATTACTGTCAAGGCAACTCTCTTACTAGAGTATGTTGCCTTCTCTCACTAGAGTATGTTGCCTTCTCTCACTAGAGTATGTTGCCTTATCTCACTAGAGTATGTTGCCTTCTCTCACTAGAGTATGTTGCCTTCTCTCACTAGAGTATGTTGCCTTCTCTCACTAGAGTATGTTGCCTTCTCTCACTAGAGTATGTTGCCTTCTCTCACTAGAGTATGTTGCCTTCTCTCACTAGAGTATGTTGCCTTCTCTCAATAGAGTATGTTGCCTTCTCTCAATAGAGTATGTTGCCTTCTCTCAATAGAGTATGTTGCCTTCTCTCACTAGAGTATGTTGCCTTCTCTCACTAGAGTATGTTGCCTTCTCTCACTAGAGTATGTTGCCTTCTCTCACTAGAGTATGTTGCCTTCTCTTACTCGATTTTTTGGCCACTTTCTTGCCGTTGCAACAAGTATATTTCTTTGTAACTGAAATCTCCCGCAACTCTTTTTATTCGTTATAATTTTTTGGTACCTTTTCTAGAATGCTGAAGCAGAAGTAAATCTTGACGTCCCTGTGCCTAATCTACGTCTTTCTCTTTCATCTATATTACTATGCTACAGTTAATATTATGTTGAGCGATTGTATGAACCTCCTTACCATTCATTTGAAGAATTTTATGTAGTACTCATGTCTTCTATGTAGTACTCATGTCTTCTACGTAGTACTCATGTCTTCTATGTAGTACTCATGTCTTCTATGTAGTACTCATGTCTTCTATGTAGTACTCATGACTTCCATGTAGTACTCATGTCTTCTATGTAGTACTCATGTCTTCTATGTAGTACTCATGACTTCCATGTAGTACTCATGTCTTGTATGTAGTACTCATGTCTTGTATGTAGTACTCATGTCTTCTATGTAGTAATCATGTCTTCTATGTAGTAATCATGTCTTCTATGTAGTAATCATGTCTTCTATGTAGTAATCATGTCTTCTATGTAGTAATCATGTCTTCTATGTAGTAATCATGCTCTAAGGTCACTAAATACAGTTTCATTAGTATCTTCTTTAATATCTGTATAGTTTTTCTAGGATATTCACTTGAGAAACTGATCCCCAGGCACCTGGGACCACAGGCAAGGATATACGTAACTATTCGACTAGTTTGAAGAGTGAATCTTGTTGAAGAGAATTGCATATATATTGTACTTGTAGGACCCTCGGGAAAGTTTTAGGATAGTCAGCTTCTGCTTCACTTTTCGATGGGGTTATAAATGTTGCATGATATATTAATTTGGTGTGATATATTTATCTATTCTTGTGTGTTGGTTAACGTTATCTTCTTACCGTTGATTGCTAGTTTCTGTGTTTAGTAGCATGTGTATAAACGTTTTTATTGACGAAAGTGTTGAAAGGCTTCGCAATTTTATGGGTTTTTTAAACATTAATATTTTTTTCTCAGCTCCAGGAAGAGATGTTTTAAGAATCTCTGGACTTTCTCAGTAGCATACAAGGTGCAGTTGTTGGCTAAGCTAGAGCGAGAGTATGGAAATCCATAAGGGGATCAAATAACACAACTCTGTATTTAAAGATTAAAGTGTTGTTTATTTTAATATCTTTAGGATGCATGCAACCGATTCACCTCCTGTGGGCGGTAGTCCAAAGCCTGGGCACGTGAACAGCATCACTGGATATCTCACCACCTCTAACTCTCAATATACGACACGTGAGCAGCAAGACAAGACACCACACACTCACAGCCTCCCTTACAAAATACGTGATGCGTGTGAAGCTTCCTGGAACCCACCTACCACCCACTGCTTAATATATGTGTACAGCAGCATATGTATAGCACACAACTCTGCCCGCCTCATAATACGTAATGTATTCTTCACCAGGCACATCACACAACCTCCACCTCACAATACATAGGTACGCATCATTACTGGTCACATCACATACTTCCTCATGACACATAACACTTAGGCAGTATCATTGGATTAGAGACAGGAGTAGAAGAAGTTGATACGTAATACTACAATGTAAATAAAACACAGAAAATGATTCTTGCATTCAGAGGTTTTGTAATAAATCCCTTCGTCACAGCTCAAGCAAACAAGCCTAAAAAATGCATTAAAAACACCCCATAAGCAGAGCCAAGAAATACACACACACACATGTATATATATGTGTGTGTATTTGTGTGTGTGTTTACATAACCAATTACTTAAGTTAACTAGAATAAATGAAGTTAACTGATGTGAAATTAAAATAAAAATGTACTGAGCGGCTGCTGATCAGAGAAAATTCGTGCGATTTTTTTTTAACCAACTCGTTTAAGTTTCACTAAAACACTTGACCATCCTGGGCGCTACGCAGACTCAGTTAACACTTGACCATCCTAGACGCTACGCAGACTCAGTTAACACTTGACCATCCTGGGCGCTACGCAGACTCAGTTAACACTTGACCATCCTGGACGCTACGCAGACTCAGTTAACACTTGACCATCCTGGGCGCTACGCAGACTCAGTTAACACTTGACCATCCTGGGCGCTACGCAGACTTAGTTAACACTTGACCATCCTGGGCGCTACGCAGACTCAGTTAACACTTGACCATCCTGGGTGCTACGCAGACTCAGTTAACACTTGACCATCCTGGGCGCTACGCAGACTCAGTTAACACTTGACCATCCTGGGCGCTACGCAGACTCAGTTAACACTTGACCATCCTGGGCGCTACGCAGACTCAGTTAACACTTGACCATCCTGGACGCTACGCAGACTCAGTTAACACTTGACCATCCTGGGCGCTACGCAGACTCAGTTAACACTTGACCATCCTGGGCGCTACGCAGACTCAGTTAACACTTGACCATCCTGGACGCTACGCAGACTCAGTTAACACTTGACCATCCTGGGCGCTACGCAGACTCAGTTAACACTTGACCATCCTGGACGCTACGCAGACTCAGTTAACACTTGACCATCCTGGGCGCTACGCAGACTCAGTTAACACTTGACCATCCTGGGCGCTACGCAGACTCAGTTAACACTTGACCATCCTGGGCGCTACGCAGACTCAGTTAACACTTGACCATCCTGGGCGCTACGCAGACTCAGTTAACACTTGACCATCCTGGGCGCTACGCAGACTCAGTTAACACTTGACCATCCTGGGCGCTACGCAGACTCAGTTAACACTTGACCATCCTGGACGCTACGCAGACTCAGTTAACACTTGACCATCCTGGGCGCTACGCAGACTCAGTTAACACTTGACCATCCTGGGCGCTACGCAGACTCAGTTAACACTTGACCATCCTGGACGCTACGCAGACTCAGTTAACACTTGACCATCCTGGGCGCTACGCAGACTCAGTTAACACTTGACCATCCTGGGCGCTACGCAGACTAGTTAACACTTGACCATCCTGGGCGCTACGCAGACTCAGTTAACACTTGACCATCCTGGGTGCTACGCAGACTCAGTTAACACTTGACCATCCTGGGCGCTACGCAGACTCAGTTAACACTTGACCATCCTGGGCGCTACGCAGACTCAGTTAACACTTGACCATCCTGGGCGCTACGCAGACTCAGTTAACACTTGACCATCCTGGACGCTACGCAGACTCAGTTAACACTTGACCATCCTGGGCGCTACGCAGACTCAGTTAACACTTGACCATCCTGGGCGCTACGCAGACTCAGTTAACACTTGACCATCCTGGACGCTACGCAGACTCAGTTAACACTTGACCATCCTGGGCGCTACGCAGACTCAGTTAACACTTGACCATCCTGGACGCTACGCAGACTCAGTTAACACTTGACCATCCTGGGCGCTACGCAGACTCAGTTAACACTGACCATCCTGGGCGCTACGCAGACTCAGTTAACACTTGACCATCCTGGGCGCTACGCGAGACTCAGTTAACACTTGACCATCCTGGACGCTACGTAGACTCAGTTAACACTTGACCATCCTGGACGCTACGCAGACTCAGTTAACACTTGACTATCCTGGACGCTACGCAGACTCAGTTAACACTTGACCATCCTGGGCGCTACGCAGACTCAGTTAACACTGACCATCCTGGACGCTACGCAGACTCAGTTAACATTGACCATCTGGACGCTACGCAGACTCAGTTAACACTTGACCATCCTGGACGCTACGCAGACTCAGTTAACACTGACCATCCTGGGCGCTACGCAGACTCAGTTAACACTTGACCATCCTGGACGCTACGCAACTCAGTTAACACTTGACCATCCTGGGCGCTACGCAGACTCAGTTAAGCACTTGACCATCCTGGGCGCTACGCAGACTCAGTTAACACTTGACCATCCTGGGCGCTCGCAGACTCAGTTAACACTTGACCATCCTGGACGCTACGCAGACTCAGTTAACACTTGACCATCCTGGGCGCTACGCAGACTCAGTTAACACTTGACCATCCTGGACGCTACGCAGACTCAGTTAACACTTGACCATCCTGGGCGCTACGCAGACTCAGTTAACACTTGACCATCCTGGACGCTACGCAGACTCAGTTAACACTTGACCATCCTGGGCGCTACGCAGACTCAGTTAACACTTGACCATCCTGGGCGCTACGCAGACTCAGTTAACACTTGACCATCCTGGGCGCTACGCAGACTCAGTTAACACTTGACCATCCTGGGCGCTACGCAGACTCAGTTAACACTTGACCATCCTGGGCGCTACGCAGACTCAGTTAACAGAGACGAGCTTAAATAGATTATGAAAAAAAAATCGCTGCAATAGATTGTTTTCTGATTACTTTGGTTAGATAGATTTAAAACTTATTGATGCAGAATATTGATTTGTATACAACTATCTTTATTTAATTCATCAAGAAATTAAAGTAAGCTCTTAATTTATTTACAAAGATACACATCTCTTGGTGTATATACATATAGTTACTTCTGGGTATATACAGATATTTACTTCTGGGTATATACAGATAGTTACTTCTGGGTATATACAGATAGTTACTTCTGGGTATATACAGATAGTTACTTCTGGGTATATACAGATAGTTACTTCTGGGTATATACAGATAGTTACTTCTGGGTATATACAGATATTTACTTCCGGGTATATACAGATAGCTATTTCCTCTGTGTACACACACACACACACCTTCAGGTGCACATACAGTGATACATACACCTCCCTGTGTATGTAACGAGCGTCCTCTGGTCTAAACTTAAGGTTCAACGTGGAAAAAGCAACATGAGTGTCGGTGTGGACGAGGTCAAGCGTTCCACTGCTCGCTAGTAAGCCAATTAAGCTTCCATTTATGGTTATTTCGACTTTCAATTGGCTCACGACCAACCAGCAGCGGCAGCTTTTGTCATTGCTAGTAACTGTGTTTGCTGATTGTGTTTGCGAGGTTTTTTTTTTACTTTACTGTACTCTTAATTGAAATATTGGACACAAACAAAAGCATAATTTATTTAAATACATTTTGCTATTTTACAATGAAAAATTTGTCTTTGTTAGATCACAAAAGAAACAGAGAAATTCCCTCGATTTAGTGACTTAGCTAGGAAGGCTTTTAATTATTTGCTAAGTACACGATACATTCGCTGATTTGCCATATAATACTTTAAGATAATATACAGCAGATAACACAGTAGATAGTTGCGTTGATGTAATCAGCTGATTGCTTTGTGACGCGTCTTGGTATGTCTGGGCACTACAAGGAATGTTTGGGCACTACAAATGATGCCTGGGCACTAAAAGATTTTTTTGAGAACTACAACGGATGTTTGGAGACTACAAGGGATATTAGGGCACTACGAGGGATGTCTGGGTACTACAAGGTATGTTTGGGGACTATATGGGATGTTAGGGCACTATATGGGATGTTAGAGCACTATAAGGGGTGTTAGGGCACTATAAGGGGTGTTAGGGCACTATAAGAGGTGTTAGGGCACTATAAGAGGTGTTAGGGCACTATAAGAGGTGGTAGGGCACTACAAGATATGTATGGACACTAAAAGGATGTTTAGGCACTACAAGGGATGTTAGGGCACTACAAGGGATGTTAGGGGCACTACAAGGGATGTTAGGGGCACTACAAGGAATGTTAGGGGCACAACAAGGGATGTTAGGGGCACTACAAGGAATGTTAGGGGCACTACAAGGAATGTTAGGGCAATACAAGAGATGTTAGGGGCATTACAAGGATGTTAGGGCAATACAAGATATATTAGGGCACTATAAAGAATGTTAGGGGCACTACAAAGGATGTTAGGGGCACTACAAGGGATGGTAGGGCACTAAGGGATGTTATGGCACTACAAGATATGTTTCGGCACTACAAAGGATGTGAATGAATGGTTCAGAGAACCGACGAGTTGGTAAATTAGACACATATGCAACACTTGGGTATCTTTATTGAGGAAATGTTTCGCCACACAGTGGCTTCATCAGTCCATACAAAGGAGAATCGTGAAGAACAGGAGGAGTGTGAGGTTGTCAGGCCCTCAATCTTGAGACGATGTTGTCAGTCCATCAATCTTGAATAGAATAACAGCATATGAGCAGAGGGAGTTTATATACTGTCTGACACTGCAACATCTTGGTATCTTAATACAGGGATTTCTTCGCTTGCCTATTCCTTGGGCACGACCTACTTCCACATTGAACAAATGTGACACCTCCTACAACTGCTGCACCTCTCCTGTCTACAGTATATAAACTCCCTCTGCTCATAGGCTGTTATTCTATTCAAGATTGATGGACTGACAACATCGTCTCAAGATTGAGGGCCTGACAACCTCACACTCCTCCTGTTCTTCACGATTCTCCTTTGTATGGACTGATGAAGCCACTGTGTGGCGAAACGTTTCCTCAATAAAGATACCCAAGTGTTGCATATGTGTCTAATTTACCAACTACAAAGGATGTTTGGGCACTACAAGGGATGTCTGGGAACAACAAGGAATGTTAGGGGCACCTACAATGGGCACTACAATGGATGCTCGTGCACTGCAAGGGGACGTTAGGGCTCTACAAGGAATGTTAGGACACTACAAGGAATGTTAGGGCACTACAAGGAATGTTAGGGCACTACAAGGAATGCTAGGGCACTACAAGAGATTTTAGGACACTACAAGGGATGATTGGGATGCTTGGGTTCTACAAGGCGAATTTGGGCCCTAAACTGATTGCACTTTCGTCAGTATCTGGGCACTTCATTAAGTGTTTGGCAGCCTTAGTGCATGTTTGTGCACTGCACTGAGTGCCTTGGCGAGGTATTAAGTGTCGGAACACTGCACTTCATGAATGTCGGGCACTGTATTGAGTGTCACGGCACTGCATTGAGTGTGTATGCATGTCAATAAAATAAATGCTTTGGGTATTTCCATAAATGTTTGCGCACTTCAAAAGTACGTTTGGTCGCTTCAATAAATGGCTGGTCGCTTCAATAAATGGCTGGTCGCTACAATAAATGGCTGGTCACTTCAATAAATGGCTGGTCGCTCCAGTATATAAATGTTTGGCCGTTTCAATAAATGTTTGGGCACTGGTATTATATTATAACTCCTTTTTCGACTTGGTATATTTCACCCAAAGACTTTAGGGTCATAGATAATACATGTGCAGTTTCTGAAGGACCTGTTCTTATTCTGCCCAACTGAAATCAACAATGGCTCTAGAACCTTTCCCTTTGTCAGGGCTCAGTGTACTCACATCACTTTTCCTAAGGTTCTAAGAGGTGCAGCGTACTCTGAATAAAACCTCGTGATCCTGAAAGGTTCATTGTACTCCGATTATAGCAGAGACAAATTATGTTGTATGAAGCTTCTGTTGATGACGTGTCATGACATTATAAAAGCTCTCCACTATGTGGGCGAATAGTCATCAATATAGGTTCCATATCCCATGCCATTATGAATATTATCTTTCTTATGATCCTAATAGAGAGAACATATAGGCACAATACTGTGACTGGAATATTACTTAAATACCCCGCACGTGGGAGAAAGAAACTTATGACGACGTTTCGGTCCGACTTGGACCATTTACTAAGTCTCAGTATGACTAGTAAATGACCCATGTCGGACCGAAATGTCGTCGTACAGTTTCTTTCTCCTCTTGTGTATCCTGATAGACTCCATGTTCTCACATCTTCCGCTGAACGATCTTAAGTGCTTCAGAATCCCTTGGGTCATCTTCCCCTTAACTATTCCAGAACTTTACGCTAATTTCCTTGATTATTTTCCCCCTTACCCCGATCCTAAGAGGTTCGGGGAAGCAGTCAGCATCTTCCTCGTTAAGATCCTCGGAGGTTTACTGAAATAAGTCATTCTCTAAGATTCTGAGAATTACTCTGCTTGTTCGAGCTTCTCCCTAAAAAAATATGAGAAATTTATACGGGTCGTAATTTTTCTCTTTCTCCATTTTGCGTTGTTCGTTAACTCCACCTAAATTAATTATTTGAGCGACCTCGAGCAAACTTGTGGAATAAAATCGGAGAGTTTGGGGAAAGTAAAGTGGCCAGTGTCAGCGGGGGTAGAGCAACAATAGTAGTATACTAAACAAATATATTTGTTTAATTTCCCTTGAATTTCAAGTCGTAACCATCAGTTTCGAAGTTAAAAAATGTAATACTTTATGGAAACATTATTGGAGCCAAGCTCGTTTCATAATGAAAAATAAGCCACTTTCCAGTTGTGGTACTTAGGGAAAGACCCAGCACGTAACCATGACGGGAGATTGCTTATTAAGGGAAAGTTTATGCTTTGTAAATTTTGCATATTTTGTTTAATTTGTTTTTGTTTATGTCGGCAGAGGCTCGGGCCAACATCCTGGGAAAGGAAACCATGTACGTGCAGAAGGGCAGCACCGTCAGCCTCGAGTGTGTCATCAAGGAGGAGCTGGTCATTCCTGGTGAGTTATCCCTGTGATGTGTATACACCAGTGTCTTCAAGGAGCTGGTCATTCCTGATGAGGTATCCCTATGTTTGTGTGTATACCAGTGTATCATCTAGATGCTGGTCATGCCTGTTGAGGTATCCCTGTGTTTGTGTGTGTACCAATGTATCATCTAGGAGCTGGTCATGCCTGGTGAGTATCTCTGTGTTTGTGTGCATGTGCCTTCAAGGAGCTGGTCATCGTTGAGTTGTCCCTCTTGAGTGCATACTACTGTCACTGAAATAGACCTGGTCAACGTTGTGCTGTGTGTATTTAACTGTGTTATCAAAGAGGATCTGGTCCTTCCTGGCGAGCTGTGTTTGTGTGTCGTGTTGTGTTGATGTGTGGTGATGTTTGCTTGCGTTTAGTACTGTCAAGTGGTGTGGACTGGTATATTGTAGCATTCAGTGGTGTTTGTTGGTATGTGGTAATATTTAGTGGTGTTTGTTGGCACATGACAGTATTTAGTGGTGTGTGTTGGGATGTTGTAGTATTTAGTGGCATTTGGTAGTGGGATGTGGAAACTTCCGTTACCGGAGGCTACTGGACAGGAAAGATGTCCTGAGCTGTGTGGTTTAGACGGGCCAACGATGAATATGATTTAGTTTGTTAACATGACTGACTCAATAAGCGTTGGAGAACTTACTATATGTACTTCGTCGCCACAAGTGACTCTTCTTTCTACCGCTTATTCGCAGATGTGATACCCAGAGGTTTTGCAAAGGCGTTTGACAAATTGCGGTCATGAGGGTGACTGCACACAAAATGAGGGCCATAGGCATTACTGAGAAAATAGGCAGATGGGTTTTCGGGTTCTTAACACACCCACAACAAAAGAATAGTAGTAAAATCCAGCATCAGCGAGGTAAAAAGCTCAGTTCCCCAAGGCACTATCGTGGCACCTTTGCTGTTTCTTATCCTCATAACAGACATAGATAAAAACGCCGGGCACAGTTTTGTATCATTTGCAATTGACACTAAAATAAGCATGAAAGTCACTTCGGGACAGGACAACTAAAAATTACAGGAATATACAAGCAGTTTTTTCCAGTGGGCAGTGGATAACAACATGACGTTCAGTGGTGTTAAGTTCCAACTGCCTAGATACGGAAAAAATGAAGAACTCAAAAGGAACACTGTATACAGAACTCAAGAGGATTGTCAAATAGAACGAAAGGAACATGTGAAAGACTTGGGAATAATGATGTCAACCTTTCTTTCAAAGAACACGATAAGACAAAGCTCACGACAGCCAGAAGAATGACGGGGTGGGTAATAAGAACCTTCAAAATAAGGAAAATAATCCAATGGTGACACTTTTAAAATGGCTTGTGTTCCCTTATTTAGAATATTGGTCAGTACTGACGGCCCCGTTCAGGGCTGGAGAAATATCAGAGATGGAACAAATACAGAGATCGTACACTGCCCGCATAGAGCCAGTAAAGTATTTAAATTACTGGAAACGCCTTTAAAATCGTAAATATGTATTCACTGGAAAAGAGAGAAAGAGAGAGATATATATATATATACATGATGATACATACCTGGAAAGTGCCTGAAGGCACTGTCAGAAATCTCCACACTGCCATAACAATATACTGGAGTAAGAGATATGGAAGGAAGTGCAAAATAAATCCTTCGAAAAACAGGGGTGCGGTGAGCACAATAAGGGAACAAGTAACAACGTCTGTGATCCCAGAATATTCAACATCTTATCAGAAAATATCAGAAACACTGATGGGACAAGGGTAGAAGTCTTCAAGAGGAAACTGAACAAGTATCTTCACCAGGTGCCAGATTAACCAGGCTGTGATGTATGTGTGGGGCGACGAGCCACCAGCAGCAACAGCATGGTTGACCAGGCAAACATCAGACAAGCCTGGCTCATGGCCGGGCTCTGGGAGTACAAAAACTCTCGAAAATCATCAAATATAAAAGTAAAGGCATCTCAGACTCGAAAATCCCTGGTGTAAAGTGATACGTCGTCTTTAATAAAGTTTCCTAAAACTGTATTGTGAATCTTTTTACGTGTATAACATTGTACGTTGCACTCTGCAGGCGTGCAACGACTCTCCAAATTCAACAATGTATCGGTAACTGCAATAATATTGATGTTTCTTGAGTGAGATTAATCTTAGTTTGTTCATCTTGTTCTTAGCGCTACCATTATTGGATGAATATATTATAAACAAAAATAATCTTTCAGCTTTCCTGTTCCTCTTTATTTTCTCTTTACTTAACCCACAATACGAATTTCTTCACTAATTTTCACTTCCAAATACCCTTTCCCTTTTCATATTTTCTGTATTATATAAGGAATTTTAATCACTTGGAGTGGTTGTTATTTTAGGCTATTACTGCTACACAATTCTTTCTCTTCTTAAATATATTCGCACCTTCAGCCTTTTGCTTTCGTTAATGTCACAAAGTTAAGGAATGTGCGCCCAGTTCACAGTTTTCAAATTATTTTAGCATCAGAGAAAACGGCTATAAACTAGTCTGAAACCCAGAGCTTTGACTCACTCATAAAAGGCGAATCATGTTTTATATGCTAAGGAGCAACAAAATGATGAGTAAGTCAAGTGCAACACTTGGGTATCTTTATGTCGAAACGTTTAGCCGGCGTAGCAGGCTTCTTCAGTCGAATGCAGGCGATTATAACACTGGAGACAGTAGAAATGTAAAAGTAATTTTGAGGACATGTTTCCCCTCAGCCTTGATAGAAGGCGGTCAGTCCCTTGACCTAAAGTAGAGGCATGAGGCATTAGACTAATATACTGCGGCAAGAAGCGAGATGTAGTAGCTGGAGATGACGTCACAAGTGAGTGGGGCCCACTAGTGGAAGTAGGACATGCTAAACAGTTATTAGCAATATACTTGTAGAAGACCTCTCCAATATCAACATACTTATTAGTGCTCCCTCACTTAGAATACTGCTCAGTGCTGACGGCCCCGTTCAGGGCAGGATAAATAGCAGAGCTGGAACAAATCCAGAGATCGTTTACGGCTCACATTGAGCCATTGAAACATCTAAATTATTGGGAACGCCTTCAAGTCTTGAACATGTACTCATTGGAGCGGAGGAGAGAGAGATACATGATAATATATACATGGAAAGTACTTGAGGGCCTGGTCCCAAATCTGCACACTGCCATAACAACATACTGGAGTGAGAGATATGGGAGAAAGTGTAAAATAAACCCAGTGAGGAGCAGGGGTGCGGTGGGGACAATACGGGAGCACTGTATTAACATCCGGGGTCCCAGACTATTCAACATCTTACCAGAAGATATCCGAAACACGGCTGGAACCAGTGTAGAAGCCTTCAAGAGGAAACTGGACAAATATCTTCACCAGGTGCCAGATCAACCAGGCTGTGATGGATATGTGGGGCAGCGGGCCTCCAGCAGCAACAGCCTGGTTGACCAGGCAAGCACCAGACGAGCCTGGCCCATGGCCGGGCTCAGAGAGTAGATACTCTCGAAACTCTTCAAAGGTATATCAAAGGTATATATCAAGGCTCTGGGACTGATCACCTCAAAATCACCTCTCCACTTCCTCTACTGTCTCCAATGTTATAATCGCCTCTTTTTCGAGCGAAGAAGCCTGCTGGGCCTAAAAAACATTTCTACAAGAAGATACCTAAGTGTTTCACATGTATTTCGGTCACAGTTTGCCGGAATTGTATGTATTTATGATGTTTATGGCTGCCACAGCAACACCGTGGCATCTTGGTATGGGGAATGTCTTCTGTAATTACTGCTAACAATTATCAACTATTTAACATGATCTACTTTCACTAGTAGGCCTCCACTCACCTGAAACGTCATCTCCAGCTGCTACATGTCATTTATGCTCCAGTATACAAGTTTCTGGCCTCATACCTCTGCGTTAGGTCAAGGGACTGATTACCTTATATTAAGGCTGAGGGACTGAGCCTCTCAAAATCACCTCTCCGTTTCATCTATTGTCTCCTTATAATCGCCTGTATTCGACTGAAGAAACCTGCTGCATAAACAATAAGGATACCTAATTGTTGCACATACGTCTTACTCGTCAAAGGTACATTCCTTTCGTTGGAAACATAACACCTATGTCGAATAAAGGTATTCCAATTGTCAGTAACCATAGCTTCACCTCACAGTATTTGTCGAGTTGGCAGTTAACTCCCATGTCCCTGGACAGCCTCTTCTTCTTCTTCTTCTTCTTCTTCTTCTTCCTCCTCTTCTTCTTCCTCCTCTTCTTCTTCCTCCTCCTCTTCTTCTTCCTCCTCCTCTTCTTCTTCCTCCTCCTCTTCTTCTTCTCCTCTCTTCTTCTTCTCCTCCTTCTTCTTCTTCCTCCTTCTTCTTCTTCCTCCTCTTCTTCTTCCTCCTCCTCTTCTTCTTCCTCCTCTTCTTCTTCCTCCTCTTCTTCTTCTTCCTCCTCTTTTCTTCTTCCTCCTCTTCTTCTTCTCCTCCTCTTCTCCTTCTTCTTCTTCCTCCTCTTCTTCTTCCTCCTCTTCTTCTTCTCCTCCTCTTCTTCTTCCTCCTCTTCTTCTTCTTCCTCCTCTCTCTTCTTCCTCCTCCTCTTCTTCTTCCTCCTCCTCTTCTTCTTCCTCCTCCTCTTCTTCTTCCTCCTCCTCTTCTTCTTCCTCCTCCTCTTCTTCTTCCTCCTCCTCTTCTTCTTCCTCCTCCTCTTCTTCTTCCTCCTCCTCCTTCTTCTTCCTCCTCCTCTTCTTCTTCCTCCTCCTCTTCTTCTTCCTCCTCCTTCTTCTTCCTCCTCCTCTTCTTCTTCCTCCTCCTCTTCTTCTTCCTCCTCCTCTTCTTCTTCCTCCTCCTCTTCTTCTTCCTCCTCCTCTTCTTCTTCCTCCTCCTCTTCTTCTTCCTCCTCCTCTTCTTCCCTCCTCCTCCTCTTCCTCCTCCTCCTCCTCTTCCTCCTCCTCCTCCTCTTCCTCCTCCTCCTCTCTTCCTCCTCCTCCTCCTCTTCCTCCTCCTCCTCCTCTTCCTCCTCCTCCTCCTCCTCCTCCTCTTCCTCCTCCTCCTCCTCTTCCTCCTCCTCCTCCTCCTCTCCCTCCTCCTCCTCTTCCTCCTCCTCCTCTCCTCTTCTTCCTCCTCCTCCTTCTTCCTCCTCCTCTTCTTCCTCCTCCTCCTCTTCTTCCTCCTCCTCCTCTTCTTCCTCCTCCTCCTCCTCTTCCTCCTCCTCCTCCTCTTCCTCCTCCTCCTCCTCTTCCTCCTCCTCCTCCTCTTCCTCCTCTCCTCCTCCTCCCTCCTCCTCTTCCTCCTCCTCCTCCTCCTCTTCCTCCTCCTCCTCCTCTTCCTCCTCCTCCTCCTCTTCTCTCCTCCTCCTCCTCCTCCTCCTCCTCCTCCTCCAACGAAGTACGTTACAGAATATATGCATTCATTACTTATTATTATTATTAGAATTAAGGGGGAGGGATGTGGGAGGTATTCAGGCTTAATTCAGGGAACTGGAACACAGATCCAATTCCCTAGATCAAGAACCCCTCACCAGCGTCAAGGACCCTTCCTTGAGGGGCATTCATTACCCATATCAGTAACCTTAATGAACCCTTTCAGAAGTAACTTCCTTCCAGCACCCAGACAAGCAGTAACTTCCTTCCCTCTTCCACGCAACTCAATCTGTGCACATAATTCTGCATCCAAGCACAAGGTATACACTCTTATCCTCTTCTTCCTGTCCAAAAAAAATGAAAAGTGTTGGGTTTGAGAAGGAAATGTCTTGCATGGGCGAAACGATCTACTGCAGTGCTCCTCTATTCTCTACTGCAGTGTTCTTCTCTTCTTATTTCTCATGTTCTTAACGGTTTCAAGTTTGCTAAATCTCGACTTAGAAAGGATAAAGAAAAGTAATGCGTCATGGACAAGCATACCACCAAACTGTGGTTGTTAGCGTCTAGTAGCGTGTGTTGCAGGTGCTAGTGTAGTAGCGTGTGTTGCAGGTGCTAGTGTAGTAGCGTGTGTTGCCGGTGCTAGTGTAGTAGCGTGTGTTGCAGGTGCTAGTGTAGTAGCGTGTGTGCGGTGCTAGTGTAGTAGCGTGTGTTGCAGGTGCTAGTGTAGTAGCGTGTGATGCAGGTGCTAGTGTAGTAGCGTGTGTTGCCGGTGCTAGTGTAGTAGCGTGTGTTGCAGGTGCTAGTGTAGTAGCGTGTGTTGCCGGTGCTAGTGTAGTAGCGTGTGTTGCAGGTGCTAGTGTAGTAGCGTGTGTTGCGGTGCTAGTGTAGTAGCGTGTGTTGCAGGTGCTAGTGTAGTAGCGGGGTTGCCGGTGCTAGTGTAGTAGCGTGTGTTGCAGGTGCTAGTGTAGTAGCGTGTTGCAGGTGCTAGTGTAGTAGCGTGTGTTGCAGGTGCTAGTGTAGTAGCGTGTGTTGCAGGTGCTAGTGTAGTAGCGTGTGTTGCAGGTGCTAGTGTAGTAGCGTGTTTGCGGTGCTAGTGTAGTAGCGTGTGTTGCGGTGCTAGTGTAGTAGCGTGTGTTGCAGGTGCTAGTGTAGTAGCGTGTGTTGCGGTGCTAGTGTAGTAGCGTGTGTTGCCGGTGCTAGTGTAGTAGCGTGTGTTGCAGGTGCTAGTGTAGTAGCGTGTGTTGCAGGTGCTAGTGTAGTAGCGTGTGTTGCCGGTGCTAGTGTAGTAGCGTGTGTGCCGGTGCTAGTGTAGTAGCGTGTGTGCGGTGCTAGTGTAGTAGCGTGTGTTGCAGGTGCTAGTGTAGTAGCGTGTGCTGCAGGTGCTAGTGTAGTAGCGTGTGTTGCGGTGCTAGTGTAGTAGCGTGTGTTGCGGTGCTAGTGTGTAGCTGTGTTGCGGTGCTAGTGTAGTGGTGTGAGGTGCTAGTGTAGTAGCGTGTGTTGCAGGTGCTAGTGTAGTAGCGTGTGTTGCGGTGCTGTGTAGGGTGCGTGTAGTGTAGTAGCGTGTGTTGCAGGTCTAGTGTAGTAGCGTGTTGCGGTGCTAGTGTAGTAGCGTGTGTTGCAGGTGCTAGTAGTAGCGTGTGATGTTGCGGTTGCGGTGTAGGTAGCGTGTTGCGGTGCTAGTGTAGTAGCGTGTGTTGCGGTGCTAGTGTAGTAGCGTGTGTTGCAGGTGTAGTGTAGTAGCGTGTGTTGCGGTGCTAGTGTGTAGCGTGTGTTGCAGGTGCTAGTGTAGTAGCGTGTGTTGCCGGTGCTAGTGTAGTACGTGTTGCAGGTGCTAGTGTAGTAGCGTGTGTTGCCGGTGCTAGTGTAGTGTGTTCCGGTGCTAGTGTAGGTGGTGCAGTGTAGTGTGTGCGGTGTTGCAGGTGCTAGTGTGAGCGTGTGTTGCGGTGCTAGTGTAGGGGTGCGGTGCAGTGTAGTAGCGTGTGTTGCGGTGCTAGTGTAGTAGCGTGTGTTGCGGTGCTAGTAGTAGCGTGTGTTGCAGGTGCTAGTGTAGTAGCGTGTGTTGCAGGTGCTAGTGTAGTAGCGTGTGTTGCCGGTGCTAGTGTAGTGCGTGTGTTGCCGGTGCTAGGTAGTAGCTGTGTTGCGGTGCTAGTGTAGTAGCGTGTGTTGCAGGTGCTAGTGTAGTAGCGTGTTGCGGTGCTAGTGTAGTAGCGGTTGCGGTTTAGTAGCGTGTTTGCGGTGCTAGTGTAGTAGCTGTGGTGCTGTGTGTGTTGCAGGTGCTAGGTGTGGTTGCGGTGCATGTAGAGCGTGTCGTGAGTAAGTGCGTGTGGTTGTGCTGTGTAGCTGTTGCAGGTGCTGTGATGCGTGTGTTGCGGTGCAGTGGTAGGTGTGCGTGTAGTAGCGTGTTGGTGCTATGTAGAGCGTGTGTCGTGCTAGTGTGTGCGTGTAGGTAGGGTTGCCGTGAGCGGAGGTCTACGTCGTTTCGGCTAGTGTAGTAGCGTGTTGCGGGTAGTGTGCGTTGCGTCTGTGTGGTGTTGCTTGTGTAGCGTGTTTGCGGTGCTAGTGAGCGTTTCGGCTAGTGAGAGCTGTTGCGCTAGGCGTGTGTGCGGCGGTGTAGCGTGTTGGTGTGGTGTGCGTCGGTGCTATGTAGTAGCTGTGTTGCGGTCATGTAGTACGTGTGTTGTTAGTGTAGTAGCGGTGCGTGCGTGTGGTGTTGCGTGCAGTGTAGTGTTGCTGCGTGGTGCTGGCGGTGCATGTGAGCGTGTGTTGCGTGCAGTGTAGTAGCGGTTGCAGTCGTGTAGAGTTTTGGGTGTAGGATGCGTGGTTAGTGGAGGTGTGCAGGTCTGTAGTAGCGTGTCGGTCTGTGTAGGTGTGTTGCGGCATGTGTAGCGTGTTCGTGCTAGTGTGAGCGTTTGCAGGTGTAGTGTGTAGTAGCGTGTGTTGCAGGTGCTAGTGTAGTAGCGTGTGTTGCCGGTGCTAGTGTAGTAGCGTGTGTTGCCGGTGCTAGTGTAGTAGCGTGTGTTGCCGGTGCTAGTGTAGTAGCGTGTGTTGCAGGTGCTAGTGTAGTAGCGTGTGTTGCAGGTGCTAGTGTAGTAGCGTGTGTTGCAGGTGCTAGTGTAGTAGCGTGTGTTGCCGGTGCTAGTGTAGTAGCGTGTGTTGCCGGTGCTAGTGTAGTAGCGTGTGTTGCCGGTGCTAGTGTAGTAGCGTGTGTTGCCGGTGCTAGTGTAGTAGCGTGTGTTGCGTGCTAGTGTGTAGCGTGTGCAGTGTTTGTAGCGTGTGTTGCCGGTGCTAGTGTAGTAGCGTGTGTTGCCGGTGCTAGTGTAGTAGCGTGTGTTGCGCTATGTGTAGCGTGTGCAGTGTAGTAGCGTGTGTTGCAGGTGCTAGTGTAGTAGCGTGTGTTGCAGGTGCTAGTGTAGTAGCGTGTGTTGCAGGTGCTAGTGTAGTAGCGTGTGTTGCAGGTGCTAGTGTAGTAGCGTGTGTTGCAGGTGCTAGTGTAGTAGCGTGTGTTGCCGGTGCTAGTGTAGTAGCGTGTGTTGCAGGTGCTAGTGTAGTAGCGTGTGTTGCCGGTGCTAGTGTAGTAGCGTGTGTTGCAGGTGCTAGTGTAGTAGCGTGTGTTGCCGGTGCTAGTGTAGTAGCGTGTGTTGCAGGTGCTAGTGTAGTAGCGTGTGTTGCCGGTGCTAGTGTAGTAGCGTGTGTTGCAGGTGCTAGTGTAGTAGCGTGTGTTGCAGGTGCTAGTGTAGTAGCGTGTGTTGCAGGTGCTAGTGTAGTAGCGTGTGTTGCCGGTGCTAGTGTAGTAGCGTGTGTTGCCGGTGCTAGTGTAGTGTGTTGCCGGTGCTAGTGTAGTGTGTTGCCGGTGCTAGTGTAGTAGCGTGTGTTGCCGGTGCTAGTGTAGTAGCTTGTGTTGCCGGTGCTAGTGTAGTAGCTTGTGTTGCCGGTGCTAGTGTAGTAGCGTGTGTTGCCGGTGCTAGTGTAGTAGCGTGTGTTGCCGGTGCTAGTGTAGTAGCGTGTGACAGTGTCTAGTAGCGTGTGTTGCCGGTGCTAGTGTAGTAGCTTGTGTTGCCGGTGCTAGTGTAGTAGCGTGTGTTGCCGGTGCTAGTGTAGTAGCGTGTGTTGCCGGTGCTAGTGTAGTAGCGTGTGACAGTGTCTAGTGGCGTGTGTTGCCGGTGCTAGTGTAGTAGCGTGTGACAGTGTCTAGTGGCGTGTGTTGCCGGTGCTAGTGTAGTAGCGTGTGACAGTGTCTAGTAGCGTGTGACAGTGTCTAGTGGCGTAAAGGGAAGTTTGGTGGCGTTTGCTCGTGTTGTGCGGGATGGCGTGTGGTTGTGCGTTATGGCGTGGGCTTGTGCATGATGGCGCGGGCTTGTACGTAATGACGTGTGGCAGTGTCTGGTGGCGTGTGGTAAATGCTATTGTCCTGTGTCTTTACACAAAAAAGGTCCACATAATCGTGAAGAAATATAACCTGTTAACAATGGTCAAAGTTAAAATGATGAATTAGACACAAGATTATATACTGTGGCACTGGTCTTAGTAGCCGAGCAGACTTGCTGATTATAGTGGCTGATCTCTTACCATAGTGGCAGTTTCAAACCATAGTCACTAATCTGAAACTATAGTGACTAATCTCTTACTACAGTAGCTAATCTCTTACCACAGTGACTTACCACAGTGGCTAATCTCTTACCACAGTGGCTAATCTTTTACCACAGTGGCTAATCTCTTACCACAGTGTCTAATCTCTTACCACAGTGACTCTTACCACAGTGGCTAATCTCTTACCACAGTGGCTAATCTCTTACCACAGTGGCTAATCTCTTTCTACAGTGGCTAATCTCTTTCTACAGTGGCTAATCTCTTTCTACAGTGGCTATCTTTCTACAGTGGCTAATCTTATACTACAGTGGTTAATCTCTTAGCATAGTGGCTAATCTCTTACCATTGCAACATATTAGTTTCTTATTGCAGTATTATTTAAAAAAATCCCAGGGTTTTCCTTGACTTACACACGTAAAGATTTGTAACATTGCTCAGGTGGTGTTCACGTGATGGTTGTTTACAGAAGTCTGTGATGTAATGAAGTAGTCTGGCCAAGTACCCAGCTTGATCATGTTAAATATTAATTTGTATTTGCATACACATTCGTATGTACATCTTAGACCTGTTATTTTTTATGAATGTGTGTAGCCCTTCCCTCCATTCCTGCTTTTGAAATAGTTCCTTCACCAGTGTATTCCAATAATGTTTAGGTATTGAAGAATACTCAAAATCTTGTTCCCCAGGATGTGACCCACACCTAGGTACCTTCTTACTGCAAGGTGAGCAGTGGCAGTAGGTGTAAGGAAACATGCCCAAAGTTCCACCTGTCGGGGATAGATTACGGACCGTCAATGTGTGCGCTGAGGACGTTCGTTAAGGCCCTCCACTTGTCTTTCTGCTATACAGTTTTTCCATTGTAATTCACTTGTGCTCTACTGGCTCTGAGTGGACCTTGACCCCTGAGAAGCTTTCACGAAGATCTTTTTTAAAGAGATCCTTGTGTGTTTATGTACAGGCTTGGTGTTGTGGTACCAGGATGACAGGCTGGTGGACCGTGACTCTGGCAGGGTCGAAGTAGTGACCAATATCGGAAACGTCACAACCAGTACCCTCAAGGTAGCCGGGGCAGCACTCCATGACTCGGGAAACTATTCCTGCTGGCCTTCTGCAGGGCGCCCCGACAGCGTCATCGTCCATGTCATACAAGGTAACTATAAAGTTGTGACGTATTACTGTTAAGGTGAGAAGACCAGGAGCCTTTCAGAGTCAGAATTTTGTTGTCTCAGTAGTGTCTGGCTAACCTAGCTGCATGACTGTGTACATTAACCGCTGTCAGTGGAAGAGCACTCTGCTTGTAGGTTAATTATTCTGTACGAGTAAAAGGTAGATGCAATTCTTTCTACAGGTGATCCACCGGCGGCCATGCATCACGGCAACTCTGGTAGCTGGGTGCGCACTTTCCTGCTGGAACCAGCAGCCTCCCTCATCCTGTTGCTGCTGCTGACGTGACGCTGACTTGTCAGCACCTTGTAGAGGCTGCCAGGCCACAGCCTTCACTTCCACCGCTGCCTCACACCATCCTTGTCTCATTTACCTTCACTTGTTGTACGTGTTGATGAATCAGCGGTGTCTGCCCTATGTGTATTATTTATCTCTATATATATACCGATATACTTTGCTTTCTAAACAGTAAGATTTACTACCATGAGTGATAAATTTTCGTTTATACATACTTCGTTAAATCAGATTGTAGATCAAATGCTTTGTTATTATAAACATCTGCACAAAGTTCGCGCTTTAGAAAGCTGATGAAACATTTTACATAACACTCAAATTTCCCCGAACATTTGTGGAAGATGTTGAGGAGCAGGAACAAGAGGTTTCCTGGCAGACACACGAGCGCTTAAAAACATTCTGGGAGGGAGACTGTTAGTCACTGGTCTTAACTGCCGGAGGTGACTTACCCATCAGCTGGACACTGTTTAGATCAAAATAATATCAAATATATATTCTTTACTTGAATCAGTATTAACATCTACATATTAATTTTAATGCACTTATAAAATAATTATTGAGTATAAGTCACGTGATCGCGATAAGAACAATTATAAACAAACCCAAAAAATGGAAATAATAAAAGTATTAGTCTATTTTTCTTATTCGCTTCTTAATGATGATTAAAATTGACCAAAACGTTGTCCAGTTTTCATTTACATTAGAGTGGGTTAGTTGTGAAAAAAAAAAATCATAATTTATTTTGACGAATAATCTGCTACTGATTTGCTGGTCGCTCACCATGCCCAGCCCTTTTAGGGCAGGGTAGGTGCCAAGGCTGGAGCTTGCTACCATCTGCGGCTCGCAAGCCTGTCCTTCCCGTCAGCCTCCTTGGGGCGGGGAAGGTGGCAGACCAGAGGGGCCTAGCAACTATCTACCTACGTGCTTGTGGGCGAATATGGCTAGGCCTGGGACCAGTTGGTCCCACCGCTGAGAGGTACCCCCTCCCATGGGAGACTTAGGTCTCTGCTACTCCCACGCCAGGGAGCCGGAGCCGGGTCGCCATCTGGTAAAGACCCGGGCCGGGAGAATTCCCGGTGAATCAACACCTCCTCCTCACCTGATTTGCTCAACTTGACGATGCACAATGATTTATAATACACCTTGACCAAGCCTGGTGGTGAGAGGAGGCCTCCAGGTATCTTCAGAATCCCGACAGCAAGGCAAAATAGATTTTCGTTCGTCATTTGAAAACGCATTATGAAATCCCGTGTCACCTGAGAAGTGTGTGTTTGTGTGTCATCTAATCTGATTCACGGCGTCTGTGTATTTTTTCTGACTAACAAATAGATGTAATGTCACTGGTTGTTGGATAATGGGCACAGATTTTTTAAGGGTTGGGGGAACCATTTAAGCTCAACGGTAATGCTGTGAAAATTACGTATATGGGTGATGAAGAAAGTAGTTAGATGTCGTGGATATTTCATTAAATATACCGGCAAAATGTACATTCTGTGCAATGACATGTGAATTTTGTATTATATTTTCACGATATGTTTGCAAAACAGCTGTTTGCAGTTGACATGCAAGAGGAGATAACATGCGGATCTCCATTATAATTTTTGTATTACCTAAGAGGCATACATTTTAGAAACCTAAAACGTATGAGACATAACTGGCCTGGATACAAAAGCCATGACAGCTTGTCTAAGTGTAAAATACATTATGGCTGACCCGGACACAAAAAACATTGGATCTGTCCTGGACAAAAAATCATTATAGCTGTCCTGGACAAATACTATTAGATCATACCTAGACACAAGCCATTATGCCTTGTCTGGACAGAAAAGACATGACTTGTCTGGACACAAGACTTTATAAACACATAGGACTCAGTGGGACAAAGAGAGAAGCACAGTCAAGACACATTTTAGGAGACTTTTCGCCACTAGTGGATCATAATACATAGACAGAAAAAGAAAGAACAAAAGGGAGAGGTGAGGCACGACTCAGATAAGTAGAGTAGCGAGATTAACTGTCAGAGACGAGTTGGTCTAGGCTTCATACCGAGTGACAAGGCCTCGATGTAAAGTAAAACCTGCGTAGCATGAAGAGTAAACGTTCTGCACTACTCCTTCCTTTTGGCGAGAATTCTGGAGATGCTAAAGCTCTGAATTTTGAATACGGTTGAAAGTGAAATCATTTAGGCTTTCAGGCGCCCACATCCTAGGAGAATCAATCTTTCTGACGAGTAGTTCTGCTCACTCCCCCTTCATGATGTGACCTTGTGTGCTGTGATGTTGGACACGTGTCGCTCATATCACGGCTGCAGGCATGTCTAACACGTTGGACATCGATCCTGGCTGTATCCCCAGTGCAGACCTCGTGTCCCAGAAAGGGATCTTAATAAAGACTGGCACTGGTTTCTGCTGTGCTGGCTGATTTTTGTTTAACCAGGACCTTGATGGTCGCTAAGGAACTGGTTGCTACTTCCATATGGCTGCCTGTATCCGCTGGAGAAATATTGCTGGCCACACTACTGAAACAACAGACTTTATGCTAAGTGGAAGTTCTCTCATGCTTGATATAGACGGCATGACTTCTACAGAGATGTAGTTTGGCAGGAACTGTAGGTTTTCGAAAACGCCGCCATCAAACCAAGTGGAGTGAATAAAGTCATCCTCACTCTAATGTTCTCTGTTTCTGTTGCCACCTTTTTTAGTAGAACATTGGGAAAAGTAGTTGTCTGTGTGTGTGTGTGTGTGTGTGGTAGTGTGTACTCACCTAGTTGTACTCACATAATTGTGGTTGCAGGGGTCGAGACATAGCTCCTGGCCCCGCCTCTTCACTGGCCGCTACTGGGTCACTCTCCCTGCGCCATGAGCTTTATCATACCTCTTCTTAAAGCTATGTATGGAACCTGCCTCCACTACATCGCTTCCCAAGCGTGTGTTTGTGTGTGTACTCACCTAATTGTACTCACCTAATTGTGGTTGCAGGGGTCGAGACTCAGCTCCTGGCCCCGCCTCTTCGCTGTCCGCTACTGGGTCTCTGCTCTCCCTGCTCCATGAGCTTTATCATACCTTGTCTTAAAACTATGTATGGTTCCTGCCTCCACTATATCTTTCACTAGACTATTCCACTTCCTGACTACTCTGTGGCTGAAGAAATGCTTCCTAACATCCCTTTGACTCATCTGAGTTTTCAGCTTCCAGTTGTGTCCCCTTGTTTCCGTGTTCCCTCTCTGGAACATCCTGTCACTGTCTACCTTGTCGATTCCCCGCAATATTTTGTATGTCGTTATCATGTCTCCTCTGACCCTTCTTTCCTCCAGTGTTGTTAGTTCTATTTCCCTCAACCTTTCTTCATAGGACAGACCCCTGAGTTGTGGAACTAACCTTGTCGCAAACTTTTGCACTTTCTCTAGTTTCTTTACGTGCTGTGTGTGCCTGTGTGTGTGCGCGTCTGTCTGTGTCTGCGTATCTGTGTGTGTGCGCGTCTGTCTGTGTCTGCGTATCTGTGTGTGTGTGTCTGTGCGTGTGTGTGTGTGTCTGTGCCTCTGTGTGTGTGTGTGTGTGTGTCTGTGTATGTGTCTCTGTGTGTCTGTGTATGTGTCTCTGTGTGTCTGCGTGTCTGTGTGTCTGCGTGTCTGCCTGCGTGTCTGCCTGTGTGTCTGCCTGTGTGTCTGCCTGCGTGTCTGCCTGTGTGTCTGCCTGCGTGTCTGCCTGTGTGTCTGCCTGTGTGTCTGCCTGCGTGTCTGTGTCTGCCTGTGTGTCTGTGTCTGCCTGTGTGTCTGTCTTTCTGTGTTTAGAAAGACACGTTAGCAAACACTTGGACATATTTATTAGAAAACGTTTCGGTCCTTGGACCGAAAGGTTTTCTAATAAACATGTTCTAGTATTTGCTCACGCGTCTTTTTAAGTCCCTCCGTATGGAGGTTAGTCAACAAAGACTAATGGGGTAACCCATGGCCATCCCAAAAGACCATTTTTACCTTATCTGAAGCAGTTGTAATTCGGGCAATGCTCCACAAGGTTCACAAAATCTTGGCCGAGTACTAAAAAGTCCAATGTGTTTCTGACTGAGTTGCAAAGAATGGCTAGTATGGTCAGCATGTTTGTGAAGAAGAATGTGACATCAAAATTGGCAAGGTTTATATTCTTGACGTTCATGTCTTTGACAGGTGTTTCAAGTGTGCCTGGCTAGTGATACCAAAATATTTGGAGAAAAATGTTTAACAAGGGTTCCTGTAAGGTTTTGTTGGGTACTGCCAGTGTCTAATGTTATGTTTCTAAGAGAGATGGTGGGTAAGTGGTGTGAAGCACTCTTGTCCTATTCAGATTTTAGGAATATTCTGCATTCTTCTGTGTTGTGGATTGCTACTCCGACCCCTAGGTCAGCTGTGGCTATGACAATATTGTTTCTGGCAAGGACCCTGAGAGCAGGGAAGGAATGACTAAAATTGAGTGCTATTTGGGGTTCCGTGTGGCTGAATTTGATTTTTCTGGAACTAGAAAATCCCAGAAACAGTGATTTTTACGATAGTGTTACGATTGTTTGAGTTTATATACGGTTCCTCGCCAGAAGCAAAATGTTCTACATAGAAAAAACAATAAGGACCACAGACAACAATGCTTCGACACGCATCCCTGCAACCTTGACATGATTGTGTGTCCAACATCGTAGCACACAAGAGTCACTTAATGAGATGAGAGGGAGCTGAGCTGAGTGATTTGCTTACACAATACACATCGGTACCTGAAAGTGTCAATGATCTCAATTTCAAACACTATCACACAAAACTCTGAGCTCTAGCACCTGCAGAATTCCGACAAAATTATCCTACCAGGCGAAAACACTGCAAACAGGTGTAGAGACGTAATACTGGAGCATTGCAATAAGCCTACTAACCAAGGTTAGGTAGGTCTTACAACATGGAACCCTTCTCACTAACCATACGGCCCCGTCTACTCGTCTCCGAAAAGAGATCTCACAGTGTTTCTGGGCTGTACCAGACCTCCCTGCGATACATTCTGTTTTAGCCGTCTCTGTATTAGCAATGAGATATCCACCAGTGGCAAACCGTCTCATTAAAAAAGTATACTGATGTGCTTGTGTCTAATTCCTACAATATATGGGCCAGTGTTTGCACACGAGTCTGCACTGATAACAGGCGTAAATATATCCCACAACTAAATTATTCTTCAGTACAAGGCTACTTTACTTTCACAGAATTTATTTTATGTAAATATTTACTTGTGTGAGCTTGCATGCCTTTTTGTGTATAATACAGGCACACACAAACACGTGTATGTATTAATATATGTTCCAGGAAGAAACCTCTGGAGTTTTCCCTGAAGTACGTTTATGCTCTTCTCTGAGGCTGAGGGTCCTCAGAGGTACCACCTCGAGAACTTTTGGTAATTCCACACTATCTCCTCCTCTCCAATCTCCGGATTCTCTCCATAATATTCTCACCCCACATTGTTTTCCAACACGTCATCTCCACTGCCTCCAACCCTCTTGCTTCAACACACTCAAAACCCATACTTCACACCCACACTACAGTATTGATATTACTATACTCTGGTACTTTTTTATTTTGCCCCCAGGGAAAAGTTCTCTGTCTTCATAATGCTTCTGAGCACCAGCCTTTTCATCAATTCCATGGTTCACCTCTCTTACAACCATCTGCCGTCTTGTCTTCTCCCAGATATCCGAACTCATTTACTTCTTCCATACTCCTTCCCTCCAATCTAATATCCACTCTCTCATTATCTCCTTCCTGTTTACTTTTAATTTACTTCTTTCACATATCCTCCCAAATTCATTTGCGATCCCTTGCAATTTCCCTTCCGAAATCCCTGATAATACCAAGTCATCGGCAAAAAATAACCGACAATTCCCACTCCATAACATTCACTATCTTTAAGTCCAACATTTCTTCCTAAAATCTTAGCTTTCACTTCTTTAGACTAATATGGTGACATTGCACATCACAGTTTAAGGCCCACTTATAGGGAAATCTCAATCTCTCAATCAATCTCTCTCTCTCTCCCTACATACCCTAATATGCGCCTCATTGTCCACATGAAAGCTTTTTACTGCTTTAGGTAACATATCATATATTCCATATACTTTGCAAAATTTGCCACATTGCACCCCTATCCACCCTATCATAGGCCTTTGATAAACTCATAAATGCAATGAAAAGGCCCTTACACTTAGATGCTTCAATGTAAATACGGTCAACACATCTCCTGCCCTTTCTAAAGCCTCATTATACCTCAGCAATCTGTGTTACATATAATTTGTTCAATAGTTACTCTATCTTAGATTTTACCCGGTATACTCAAAAGGCTTATTTTCCTGTAATTCTTACACTCTTTCTTATTCCCCCTTTTTCCTTATATTAAGGAACTATGTATGTTCACCCCCTTCTATGCATACAATGAACAAATGGAACAATCACTAAAATTGTATCTCCACCTGCTTTAAACATTTATGTTTTAATCCCATTTATCCCATCTGCTTTTCTCTCAATCTATGCACTGTCTCACGAACCTCCCTCATTCACATCTGGGTCTTCCTCACTCCTAAAAGATGTTTACCACAATATTCATTAGACAGCTGTTGCCATCACTCACAAATTACACTAACTACAAACGAAAAATCATAAAATTAGCTCTTATTGCCACTACGCCTTTTAATATCTCACAGAGACAAGGGAAACCAAATATTATTTCATAATTAACCCTTAGAAATATAATAATCCGGATTCAAAAGGCCAGAATTAGATTTATAATAACACAGTAGAGTGAAACTACTTGCCCAAGTTGGAGTTTGGTTAAAGTCACCTGCTTCCTGACCTGACGTCCCAGTCACCTGCTTCCTGATCTGACGTCCCAGTCACCCGTTTCCTCGCCTGACGTCCCAGTCACCTGCTTCCTGACTAACGTCCCAGTCACCCCGATTCCTGACCTGACGTCCCAGTCACCCCGATTCCTGACCTGACGTCCCACTCACCTGCTTCGTCACCTGACGTCCCACTCACTTTCTTCCTGCCTTGACACACTATACTCACTTGCACACCTGAGGGGCGCACTCTCCCTATATAAACAAGTTCCCATTTAACTTTTTTGTATCTGCTGATGAGGATTCCAGTTGGTGGTAGAAACATACACGTCACTATATATATATATATATATATATATATATATATATATATATAACTTTTAAAGGGTGTGGGATATATTTTTAATGTACTGTCTTCAAAATGATTATCAATTATATGAATATTTTCAAATAAAGACTGAATGTACGTCAGTATTTTATTCAAGCCTTTAGTAACCTTTATAATCCTTAGTATTTTGTGTCCAGAACAAATTAAAGCACTTATTTCCTGAAGTTGCTGTCAAGGTCCAGACCTCTGAATTTTCCCCTCGATTTATCTTGCAATGGAAGAACAGTTAGTCGTAATATTTAGTTGGATATTTGTAGCTTCGTTCCCAATTCTTGTTGGCTTAGTTATAGCTGGTATTAGCTAGCAATTGTATACATGTTAAGGACGTCAACAACCCTGATCCACCAAGAGGCCTGGTCTCAGACCGAGCCGCGGGGGCGTTGACCCCTGAAACCCTCTCCAGGTATACTCCAGGTATGAGGGGACCTCAGCCTGAACGAGGTTAATGTTGAAGTTACCACCAAGTATTAGATATTTGTATAACAGCTTAAATATTTCAACTGCAATTGGAGTCTTTATTATTATTACCATAACTAAGCTCTTAACCCAATGGAGTCAATAAAGTTTTTATTGCAAACTTGGTAAATAAATATTCACCATGTTCATCCCTGGTACATGTATATTTCCTGCATATTAATTCATTAGAGTAGCAGATGGAAGTACTTTCTCCTATTAGACCAGGTATGTAGTTATGAATGGCTGTGTACCCAGGTATGGTAAAGATGTCATTCCTATCATGTTTAAGCCAGATTTCACTAAGAATGGTACTTAGCATTAAAGAAATCTAGGAGCGCTAAGGGGTCATCAGGGATCTAATATTCTAACTGAATATTGAGATATTCTAAGCATTGCTGAGAACAACTTATGCTTAATTACACACTCAGGACACACACATTATCCCTGCGATCCCCGTTGGGAAGGGGAACCTTTACTTCGACATTCTGCATCATATTCCACGATGTACTTCTCAAACAGAGTGAAGATCAAACCAGCAAGCGGGACAGTCAATGACTCGTCCAAACTAGCACTTGCAGCTGCCGTCAGTGGCATTCTGCAGGTCAAGTGTAATGCGATCCTGTCCCTCAAAGAGGCTTTCGTTGTAGTCTTTACTGACGACATCGAGGCTGAGAAGCTCATCACTACCCACGGTACCACCACTCTTCACCAACGAAGACTTCAAGTCATGGCGTCCCCAGCTTTGAGGGCCAAGAGAACTGTGTCCCTCAAGCGACTGGATAAACTCATCACTACCCAGGACATTGAAGAAATCAAAACATCTATTGAAGACCAAAAGCCTTGAGCCAAGGTGGAACATATTACTAAAATACCAAATGCTTTCTCTACGCTAAAGGTCACATTTACTGACGTCAACATAGCAGCCAGAACTCTCGCTGAGAGACTGGCTATTCACTATTTTCACATCAGTCCAACCTACATTGAAGCAGAGAGATTCAAGCACATCACACAGTGTTATAACTGTTACTCCAACTTGCACACCACTAAGGACTGTCCCATCAAGGACAAGAAGTTCTGCTCGACCTGCGGCAATGAAGGACATGATTTCAAGTCTTGCACCATCACTACTCCACATAAATGGCTGAACTGCAAAAATGAGCCCCATACCCTTGCTGCCAAATGCCCAACTAGACGAGAAGTACTCACGAAACAACTAGAACAACAGAAGAAAACCACTGCTCAATCTCCAACATATGCTGCTATTACAAAACTGAAAGCAGATACCACCAAGATTCTGAAGGCTACTCAAACTGCTTCCTCCACCAGCAATACATCACCGCCAATTCCTGCTGGCGACTCCACCAAAATTCTTTACTGCATTATATACGCCCATGTACACAATGTAGCTGCACCTGGATTATTCAATTCCACCATCAATGAACTCTTCAGGCTTAACAATATGCCTAGCTTTACATTTCCTGAATCTCCACCTTCGTCTGACATCATGAGATACACTGCAAATATTGTCAATATCAATATGGAGATGGACAAATCAGAGACCATCGTGACGCCGCCAAATCCCACCAATGAGAGGCCACCACCACGTTCCACCACCACTGCAATGGACCAATCAGCGATCTCGCCTGTCCCACCTCATCCACCACCAGGCAAGAGAGCTAAGCCACTGAGCAGCATGTTGAAACTCTCGCTGCCCCGGCCCAGTCAGACACTCCTTCAACTGCCGCTACTGCCAGTCCTCCTGTGGCTGCCTCAGCCCATGATAATGAGCCTCTAATTCAGGAAAACGCCTGGTGTCTGGTTCTACACCAATGACCAATACAAGGACACAATGTTTGCCCAAGAACTTCACCAGGGAGTCCAGGATGAGACTGTCAAGTTCACCTGCGACTCCAAGCACGCCTTCACCACTGAAACAGTACTCCAAAAAATCAACCAGCTTCTAGCAGACACCACACTCCCGTTTGCAGAGGACTACCTCTCAAGAAAGAAGTTCAGATCTCTTCAAAACGGATCACTCGAATAACAAGCTTCGCACCGACCAATCCCTGCGAAACTAAGTTCCCCAGCACTTTGCTATTGGCTAAAGCTGGGGTGTGGCTCCAATCGACCCTGTAATGGCTGCTTTCTGGGCCCTTCCTGACTGTCTGCTGCTGCGCAGCCCCATCAAGCCGTCCTCGCATCGTCAGCTGCTCACCGCTGGCATGCCCCTCAAGACACTCCCATTCCTGGGAGCCAAGGCCGGGTCGCCATCTGGAGAAGATCCAGGCCGGCAGTACCGGCGAACCTCATACAATACAATACAATATGCTTGACTGGCTATGTAGTAGACAGCTGTTTCCAGAGGAATATTGATGATCACTGCTGTACGACAGGAGATTTAAATTGTGGTCATTATCAACATTCATGAACTAAGAAGCAGGATATGTAAAAGGACGAGGTAGAAATATCAGCAATTAAACAAAAGTAATTTAAGACGGAGTGAGATATAATGTAGCCGGCTTATCTATTAGCAAAATCAGTAATAAAAACGGAGACAATAAAGAAGTACAAAATTAGTTATGAAAATAAGTACAATGTACAAAAGTACAAGTCTATGATAAATTCACTTACAACAACAAAATAAAGAAGTAATATCAGTTACGAAAACATAAACAACGTTCAGAAGTACAAAGTTATGATAAAGTAAATTATAATAAGATTTGAAGATGACATTGAAATTATGAGTTAGATTGTTACTTTAAGTAAGCTAGGAAAATACAATGTAATCTTCTATAAAGTACTAAAAGAAACTTTAATATATGAAGTATAAAAATATAACAGTGAATGGTTAAAATAAATATAAAAATAAAGGTTGTAGTCAGACAAACAAAAGATTATAATATAATAAAATTAATATTTGAACAATTAATTGCACAGTATATTATTATAGAGAACAAAAAGAGGAGTTTTAGTCATAAATCATTGCTCGTATATTATTTATTGTACTGGACGCAGCAGTAACATCAGTATAAGATATTAGATCACATTTACTGACCTGATTTAACCCATATGAATTAGTCTGCTTCGTCGTCTGGCATCAAATAAATTTAGAAGTTACTTAAATTGTAATTTATCAAAGGCCTCAATGTGAGTTCGAAATGCACAGAACTCATTCTTTTCTTAACATTTGGATTCGATTGTGCTACTGACCAGTGTTTATTACGAATTTTTTAGTTAATTTATTTATAAATAATTAACCTTCGCTAATAGCCTCGATCATTTAAAAGCATTTTAAATATAATTCTCTAGGATATTCAATAAAGTTTTAGCAGGTCCACCTTTCTGCTGGAGAGGTGGGAAGCAGAGACTTGGGGAACTTGTAATATATCAGGTATAGACGCTTTTCCCTGCACCAAATCTTAATATATGTGGCAGCGACACTTTACCGATAATCCGATAAGAAATCCGGCCGGACCTACTTGTCACTCCCACACCCTCAGCACTCCTGGTAGCCAGTGAAAAGGAGGGAGTAGTGGATGTGTAGAGGGAGTGTTGAGGGTGTGTGTCTGGTATGAAGGGTGTGTAGTTTCAAGTGCTCTGTATGATTTCCTAATAAAGACATTTACCCCGAAGGTTTACAGGCATACAGTGGTATTTTTAAATAATTCCCCAGCAGCCTTTATCCTTAAATATCTGTATACCTTATAGAACGAGGTTGTATACTACAAACCCATTATGCTGCAGACGTCCTACAGACGTTGTCAAAGGACTTTCCTTCTGGGTTTTCACTTTGTAGAAGCTTTTGTGTAAAACAGCGTTATCTGGAGAACGCACGAGGCATGTCAGAGCGACCTTCTCTTGTTAACCCTTCAAAGTCTTTGGCATACGTCTACAGTGTGCTGCATTAAAACCAGAGACCTCATGTTCTTCCTTGTTTCACCTTGTCGCCCTCCTCCCAAACGATGCCCCACCCCTCTTAAACCTCCCTTCCTGCTCCATGGAGAAATCTTGGAGGTCAGTGCATGGGAAGACAAGGTGGGGGACGCAAACCATCCCCCTACTTTTGGGCATGGAGATCCTTTTGGGAGGTTTGATGTTGATCTCAGAGGAAGGTTCGTGAGTAGGTTGTACAGCACACTACGCACGATCAACAGCCAACGATTTGCCTCAGTCCAAACTGCTCTTTAACAGCACTACATTCACCAAAGTACTGCGTACATTGATGCAGAGTGTGCGGGTTCGAATCCTACTTCGGACTAAGCGATAATGTTTGCTTTAAAGGTAATATATTTTAGATATCTCTAAACGGATACGTTACTGTGGTTACCTTATCCTCTTCTTCCTCCATTGTTTGCCTCTCTTAACTGCAACGCTTCACTCGATCGGCTTCAAATTTTCAACTCGGATGCTCTGTATCTAGGGAAAGTGTTGTGCAAATACTAGCACGTGCAGGTGACCTTTCTTCATTCCCAGTTTCGATTTCCATGGAAATTGAAACTGGGAAGGACCATGCGCTACCAATTTAGCCACGGTATCCCTTGGCTAAATTGGTAGCGCACTCAGCTCACATATTGAGCTTCCGTGGTTCGCACGACCAGGTGGTAACGTTGGTCATGTTCCCTTACACCTACTGCCCCTGTTCACCTAGCAGGAAGTAGGTACTTAGGTGTTAGCAGACTGTTGTGGGTGGCATCTTGGGGGAGGGGGTAATATACCTTAGATGAGGCTGGGTATTTAAATGAGCCGAGGTGTGATAACAGCTCTTAGCCTGTAAAATTGATCTGTCTAAAAAAAAAAAGTCTTCTATAATCGGCTTTGTTCTCTGAACACTGGTGTATATCCTACTTAGGAGGCGGCTGCGATTATCACTGTAGTGTGTAGACTAATTGTCAACTCGATGCACCTATATTGGGACAAATATTGCCAATACATAACGTTGGTAAAAACATGGAAATATTGGATTCTGCGCAATAACTGGAGATTGTCTCTTCTCGTTGGCTTCACACTTTTATCTTGTGCTTACGGCAAGGTTGACGTTATTGGGATATGCAAGTCCCAATTTGACAATTTTCATAAACAAATTGTGATATTGATTTCCATTCAGTAACTGGAGAATGCCTTTTATAAAAGGCCCTGAGCTTTCATTTTGGTGCTTCTTACTTAATGGCACGTTTGGACTGATCTTAAGATAAGTAGCTGCAAATCTCTCAGTTTACTAACAGTCAATAAACTTGGAAATTTTGGGCACTAACGATATTTTGAAAATTCATCATCTACTAGGCTTTCAAAACTAGAGGAAGATCAAAGTTTTTACTTGGCTTTCTAGCCTTCAATTTATAAATTTTTATTTATTATCTAAGCAGCAAGGCACTAAGATTGACCTATCAAGCTGAAAAATAAAGTAGACTTTCACGAACTTTAAAATTAACACCCTATAATAACTTGTGCGAGTTGCAATATGATCAACCTCTTGGTTTCCGAGACAAAGGGAGTACAACCCATCCCCTGAAAAGCAGTTTGGGAAAGATTGACCACCAGTATTTCTAATTTCACGGTAACAATCTGCAGTGCGTTGCTGATACAGTTATATTATTACAGTGACCTACGTTCAGTTCAAGTTTTATTTATAAATAACAAAAAAGGCACAAAACCGTGACTGGAACAATACACACACAACCCGCACATATAAAAAGAGAGGAGCTTACGACGACGTTTCGGTCCGACTTGGACCATTTACAAAGTCACACTAACACAATGGACAGGTGTTAGTCCATTGTGTTAGTGTGACTTTGTAAATGGTCCAAGTCGGACCGAAACGTCGTCGTAAGCTCCTCTCTTTTTATATGTGCGGGTTGTGTATGTCAAGTTATATTTAATCGTATACACGTTTGCGTGTATATGTCGTTACCTTCATATCACGTATACATAAATGCAAGCATATGAACACATTCACATACACATGTGCACATGGATCCATTCACACGGGTATATATTTAAACAAGAATACATACCCACACACATTACAAATATTTTATATCTAAGTTTCTGGACAAGATATTGGAATCTGATGAACACATTCGATGCCATAATCGTTCACTTTACACTAGAGATGAAAGGTATAACGTGTTCATATTAGAACAGAACATAATTAAAGTTGATATTCAAACAGAACTCTTAACTCATTTTCATTTTCTAATAAACGCAAAATTATCCGATATTTAAAATTAGCGCATAATTCATGCTGATATTTGAAAATAATGAATAACATTCACACAACGCATAACCTCATGCATTATTCAAACAACGCTCTCATGGCGTTTAACCCGGCATTTCCGATGATAGAAAAGATCAATGTATAAATGTATGCTCCTAATTACATCATTAAATGTATAATCAAGCGAGTCGGAAAAAATATTAATTTGCTTCATTATCTTTGGCTGGATTAAGCTTGGTTGGTTTTCATTAAAAGTTGTAATGATCGCTTTCGTCCCAGGGGCACTTTTATTTTGCTCGTGTCTGTGTGTATTTTTCCAGCAGTATTTACCTAGCTGAGAGTGCAGACTGAGCTGAGGCACCTGGGTCAGTCGCTCTCAGTAGACTCCTTAGTCCAATGGAAATAAGTCACTGACTTTTTTGGGTTTTCTTAGGTTCTCTACACATATGCTGCTATGTATGATAATCTATGTAACTGTATTTGGGTATTCCTGAATAAACTTACACTTTTCCCTGCTCTTTTCCACCCTGTTGGTAGAACCTGTTGAAAGTATTTATTACTGTCCACTCGACTTTTAGCGCTGTAGTGATAGAGACGGTGCGGGTTCGAGGAGGATGTGTAGAAAAGTCGGTGTTTAGATGCGGAGAAGTGAAAGGGGGCGATAAATGACTAACCTTTTATTAATGGCGTTGGGGTTGATGGCACAGAGAATGCACATTATTATTATAATCAAAAGAAGCGCTAAACCACAAGGGTTATACAGCGCGGCACAGAGAATGCACAGCGTCAGATACCAACACAAAGTAAATATACATCTTAGCCTACCTCGAAAGAAAGTTCTGACATTATTTATTATGCTGAATTATCTCCTTAACTTCCCTTTTCTCTTCTGGCCAATTACACATTAATGATTCTACTGTATTTTTTTCTGTTTTTTTTTTTTTTTATATGTAGTGAAAACTGATTACAAACATTACATCGGTTTTTGCCAAAGAATCAATAGTTTGAATTTTTTTTTTCCATTTTCCATTATATCATTACATTTTTTCGAAATGATATAATATAGCGCTAAACCGATAAGGGTCATGCAGCGCTACGGAGCAGAAAATAGTGCCGGGGCTATTAATGGCTAGGTGGAGAGGGGATCAGAGGTGAGGGGAGCAAAGGGATGCAAGGGACGCTAGGGGTTATGTGTCAAAGTTCGTATAGTAAGTCAGTTGCTGACATCTACCGAGCCACCTCGGCGGACAAAAGAGAGGGTGGTCGGAAACCTCCCACAAAGCAAACCACCTTCGTCTGCCACCTCCCAGAACCGACAGGCAGCCTCTGGAGATACACCCGTCACCTGCAGGACACCCGGCCCCACCTCTTAGAAATCCGGGAAGGGAGCAGGGCGCCTCCATATAATCCAGATTCCACGCAAACTACACCACACCCGAGGAACTTCACGGAGCGAGGTGAACCCCGGCACACGTTCCCCTACCTAGAAACCGTAATGCCAGAGGGAAGGACCCCATAGGCTACAAACGGGACAGGGAAAAGGGAGGGTTGGAAGGGGGGAGGAAAGGGAAAAAAGTGGGGATGGGATAGGGAAGGGAAGATTGGGGGGTAATTAGGTTCGGTCTGAGGAAGATGACCAAAGGGTTTAATTCCTCAGACCAAGAGCCTCTTAGCCACGTCAAGGAACCTCCCCCCACCCTTGAAGATTACAATTTTTGTATGCCATTGATTTATTTTATATTTATGAATAAAATTAGTGTAATTATTATTGAAATCAATATTATTTTAATTTACTGAAATTTTTCAACGATTTATGCTTCATTAAATTGTATTCTTTACTACCTTTTGCATATTCGCGTTTTTTTTCAGATATTTATGGTTATCAGACTTGTTAATGTCTATCGACATTGATACTCGACAGATAAAGCGCAGAACTGACTATGTCACTGAATTTTTGTATTAAATATAACGCTTACATCACCTTGAATTTTGGTAGCCTCAACAGCACTGTCACCGCCCTAACGTAATTCCTCGAATTTGGAGCAAGCTAAGAAACCAACACTGATTGCTACTTCTGTCTGATAGACATTTCGACGAATAGATAATGAAAACTATAGATGAAATATCTACTGTGCCACACAGTGAGATTTACCAATTTCCAGTCCTTCATCTTAAGGCCACACTGCTCAAGTGGAACCTTCACCTTCTTAAGAGAGTGATGATGGTTCCTCTAATTGAGAGTGCTCAAACAAATCTTTACAATTCCTTTATCAGTCTTCACATAAGCGTTCTACCGTTCGTTTCCAGAGAACCAGCCATGTTCTGGGTTCTGTCGGAATTCCATGTTCATATGGAAGACGTGGAGAATGGAGCTTGCTGGAATAAATAAATACATTCACCCTGACCCATCCTTAAAGGAGCCAAAGTAACATTAGCCATAAAAGAATTCATTTCAATAGAAGAAGCCCTTGAGGTTTATTAGCTTCTGTTACCCACACAAAGACTAGCGCAGCTAGGCTAACATGGGATTATATTCTGAAATGTTTGTGTCCCTTGGTCCAGATGACTGTCCTATCTCATCCCGCTGTAATTCACTGCGTATTAGTAAAGAATGCTCGAATATCATATATTCTAAATTCATAATTAAATTTGAATATCTCATTCGCGGGAAACAACTTTTGTTGTAATTTTTTTCAGTGTTCCTTAGGTGGAATTTGCCTCAAGTCTTCTAGCCACCAGCAGAAATTTGATGTTGGCGTACGAGTATGTGAATCACTATGGTAAATACATTACGAGTTTATTGACAAAGCCTAGTTTTGGAGGTTATTAGATAATGACTACTCACCACAGAGCTGCGAGATTCAGTACAAAGATTACTTTGCACTCTGTGTCCACGTCTTTTCTAAATTTACTTCTGCTATGGCGACTAACACTTGATTGCTTACTGGCTGACGGTCCACCATAAACACATCCTGCTGACTACTGTAAACATTCTACCCAACTCTTAGTGAAGGATGAATACCAGTCATCCACGATCAACAGAGCTGGAGAAGAACATCCACAAGTCTCCCAGCACCACTTACCATTAGTTATGGCGACAAATAATTGCCAAGTGCTCGTATAACTTACACTTAGCAATAATGTGTGCATATGAATAGGAAAATACACTTACCTGACGTCTGGTGTGTAAGCTGCCCCTTGAAATGAAAAATATATTTAATAGCCTATTTCTCGCTATATCAAGACCTGAAAATTAATGTAACAATATGTTTATAATTACGGCAAATCTATAATTTCATTCTATACATTGTCCACCTCTTACTTTTTGAGATATTCGCCTTATTACAATGGAGCAACGAGTCTCTCATAACCAGATGCTGTTGGAGGCTGCAACCGGCCACAGATTCGCCTGCAACAGTAATTCATTATTTCTTTTAAATTGAGGTTCACATACGTATACTCTCGCTAATTAATTTGAAATTCTAAAAAATCAAAGAATAAAATTAATCCAATATCAAGTTAACTTTAATACTTCTCTGAAAGTGCTTTCAAATATTCGAGGTTCTTTACAAATTTTAATTAAATACAAAGCTCTTCCCTAGAAACAAAATAATGTCGACATTCACCGAGGCAACAAAAAAATAGCATTCAGGATGCTGTATACAATATAACTTTAACCAAAATTGGAAAATACGGTGTTTGCGTGGAGCCCACATCTAATAAAACAAAGATTATGAAAGTCTGAAGCCACATCACACGGCTCGTAACGGCATTGTGGAACAACCACTAAGGAAAATCCTGAGTTATTCTGACCACGCACACTAGAAGAGATGAGGGAGGACGGAAGGGGACTGATTACAAATGAAAAAAACTGACGGAATGCTTGGTGGATGTGAAATCAGAACGAGAAGAGGCAGATGGAAAATTCATAGACACTGTTTAGGACTGTTTCCAGGATAATTGCGTTCGTGGTGGAACGCTAAACACGTTGGGGGTCATACAGTATCTAGTGTTATAGGTGGCACTTCACATCTCTACTGCTTCTGCAAACTCCTCTGTACTCGACTGAAGAAGCCTACTGTGTAGGCGAAACGTTTGGGAATAAAGATACCTAACTGTTTGCACGTGTCTTACTTATCATCTGGGTAGAAAAGGTGGGTTCAATTTCTTGGACCAAGAGCCCTCACCGGAATTAAGGAGCCTCCCTTAACTGGGTACTGATTCAGTAAAGAAACTTAGTTTCAGACTTGTTGTAAGGCTGCAATTTGCCCGTCTACTGACACGTGCAACATGTTAACCGCTTAAACAAGGACAAAATAAACTGAGCATGCAATGACGAGCTAAACGCACATCTTTGTATGCAATAAGATCAGATATCACAATATGCAAATTAACAGTGAAAAAAAAAATAGTGAATTTCCAAGCTATTTCGCGATTTCTCACACTAACAAGGAACTGTAAAAATAAAAAGGACAGCAGAAGGCTCATCATGAGATGTAACCTCACATATGACCTGACACCTGACTCAGCAAGCTTAGCGCATCTATAGACATACTCTGAGATTCATTTGGTTAGTCGAATATTTCTCTTTACAACAATTACTATTATTATAATTAAAACCAAGCCCTAAACCCACTAGGGTCATACAGGGCAGTGGGGTGCTGCTGGAGCAGAGAGTAGTCTGTGGAGGAGAGGATAACAGTGGATAACAGAGAGGAGTGCTAAAGGAAGAAATATCAAAGTTTGTGTAATAAATAGGTTACTGTCAAATAATCAAAGAGGGAGTCTGTGTCCAAGGTGGGGCCGTCAGCGAGGAGGGAAGATAAAGTGAGAGTGACGACATCGCAAGTAAATTCCGAGTGCTCGTTGAAACACAGGACAGTCCAATGGAATATGGCAGATTAAAATTGGGAACCTGACAATTCTCAGAGTGGAACAGAGCGCCTCTCCATGAGATACCCATGAGTAAGACAGGAGAGCGTAGTCTCCCAACCACGGCACTGATAAGAAGACCAGAAACCTAAACTTGACTTGAAAGAATATAATTTGTTATGAGTCATATCGGACCAACATTTGCGAATGTGGTTAGAGATTACAGCAAAATAGCCTGAGAATGAAATACTTCTATAATTCTATATTTTGCTAGAAATGCGGCGCAACCAAAGTTATATACGAAGAACTAGGGAATGAGGCGAATCAAATTTTTTAATAGCTTGAAAAGCACTAAAGGAGTCTGAGACTATGACAAACGTCGAGGTAGGCATAGACGCAATACAAATAACTGCAATAAGAAGTACATACGTTCAGCTGTAAAAATGCTAGCTGAGTCTACTAAATGCCCTCGCACAAAGCTTTGCGGGAACACTGCTGCAAACCGGACACTGTCTGCCAGAGGATTCAGAAGCATCAGTGTACACTTCAATCGCATGAGAATGAGACCGGAAATGGTTGAGAAAAATTAATCGAGAAGCAACTGTAGATATTCGAGTTTTCGCGCACGGCAACAGGGAATAAATGACAAGGAGGAAGAGAAAAGTTAGATGCTAGATGAACATATGTAGGTGGCAACTGAAGAGAAGTCAAGAGTAAGTGAAGACGAAGATTAAAGGGACGGAGTAAACAGGGGCGGTGAACAAATAATGGTCCTCTACTAACGTCCGTCACTATCCTCTCAGCGCAAAGTCATCAACATAAAGTGATGACCAAATATTAGTTGGGAGAACAGAGGCCAGATCGTTTATAGCTAGTAGAGAAAGTGGTGCTAAGTACACATCCCTGAGGGACACCTTCAGATTGGACAAAGTCTGGGGAACACGGAAATGTCGCTTAGATAAGGAGTTTCCAAAGGTTACCTCTCACTCTTCCCAGAGTTAGAGGTAACCTACACCACCACCAAGGACTTCTACGGAGTGGGACGGACGATGATACCCGTCCCCCAATCTATGAACTAGAATTCCTGAGGCGAGGATCCCAAAGACCAAAAGTAGGCAAGAGAGGTGATGGGAGGGATGGGGAAAAAAGGGATGGGAAAGGAGGAATGAGGAAGGAGTGATGGGGTAGGGAGGGTAGATTGGGGGGATAATTAGGTTCGATCGGAGGAAGAAGACTGAAGGGTTCAATCCCTCAGATCAAAAACCTTTTCACCACACCAAGAAGATCCCAATGGAAGATGTCTTTACAACAAATGAACAATACTTTGAATTAAATTTGTAAAATTTTGTGAGTGTTCTTCCTAGAGTCCGAAGGCCAATATTTACCTCATCAGGTTAGGTCAGGTAAGGCTTGCTAAGAAACAGAACAAGTGTTTCCTGACGCGGGTCTTAGTTATATGATGACTCGCAGCTGAAGCTTTTGGTCATCTGACGGAGGTCTTCCGATGGCTTACCAGTCCTTCCCTTTAAAAATTTTGGTTATAATTAAAACCATTTTACCTCACTCTTTTATCATAAACACTTTCCCTCATAATTCACAAACATTTTGTTCTATATCACACACACACGATCACCACCTCAGCCACCACAACTCTGATCACAGTCGAGCAGATGCAAGACTGAGGCAGCTGGCATGAACCCGCTCATGAACCCGCTCATGAACCCGCTCGAAACGAATGACTCATCCTGGAGGTTCTACTAGACTTAGAGTTTCTTTACCGCGGTTCTTACCTTTCATGAAAATTTTATCTCACGCATTCGGTGCTATTTTAAAAACAAGCATTTTGAAATTTTATTTAGAATATGAATTTTAAGGCAATTAGAAAACTGATGTTAGATTTAGACAGTCAGTCCTTTAAGGAAGAGCAATGATTCTGATACCATTCTCATGACTGACTCGAAACTCTCGAAACACCTTCCAACCCTTCATATTAATTAACTACTGCGTGTTGTATCTTAAGGATATGGGCGAAACATCGAGAGGCTGAAATTAAAGTGATTATTTCCAACGTGTTACCCAGAGTGGGGGAACACACCAGCATAGCTTCCTCTATAACAAAAACTATTTAATGAAAATAGTCCATGTGTTTAAAACTGATTTTCTGTACCTTTTTCAACTGTTTGTTTACACATTTGTTGCTTGTTTTATAGCGAGGACACGAGGGCTCACTGAGGGTGCGTGTACCTCGACAACACCATTCCAGGATATTTCAGTACCCAATACTCGAATTATAGTGAACCATAAGGATATATACATTATATATATACATGTGTATATACATGGTGCCCCGAACATCTGGAATCATTAGGGATAATAAAACAAAAAACAAATGACCCACACATACGAAAGAGAAGATTATGACAACGTTCAAATCGGACCATTTAAATGGTCCGATTTGAACCATTTAAACGGTCCAAGTCGGATCGAAACGTTGTCTAAGCTTCTCTCTCTGTGCGGGTTATATGAGCATTGCTAAAGTCACGGTTATGTACCTTTTATGCCTTTTGTTCTTTAAAGGCTTTTATTCACAGAAAGTGTTCAGTTTGTCCATAATTATTGACACACGAATGCTAACAAGATATCCAGTCAACATTTACAAGGCAAATGTTATTAAGAGTGATGGCATTAAAAGCGTCAGTGATGAGTCTGAGATAAATATCCAGCTAAGTGATGTCGGGGCTTGATGCTAACATATATTATTACTATCATTGTATATACACTGCTATTCCCAATGAGCAAAAAGAATAAACAAAATATTGCAAGTAACAACGTATGTTTGTCACAATATACTCAGCACTTTCAAGCAAGCCAATTTCTCTGAATTTGTTTTCGATATCTTTATATTACGAACTGAGGGGCGTAACAAGCAAGTTAATGTAATCCTGTAAAACGTCACGAATGAATCATTGGTTTCGAGACAGATGGTTAACGGTTCAAACCAGCTGCCTCAGCCTTTCAAGTGGTCGACAGTGATCAGTTTTGCCTTGGGTGAGGTAGTGATCGTATGTGTGTGTGTGTTTGTGTTGACATGCGAAATATTACGTGGATTTGTGAATTAGGTGAAAAATATTCAACTGCCTCCCATCATATATAAAGGGATTACCAATATACCCCTGGATGTTTTCAAGAGGGAGCTGGACAGGCACCTAAAGTCAGTACCTGACCACTGTGGTTCGTACGGTGGATTGCGTGCGGCCGGCAGTAACAGCCTGGTTGAGCAGCCCTGATCCACCGCGAGACTTGATCATGGACCCGGCCGCGGGGGCGTTTATCCCCGGAACTCCCTCAAGGTATACAAGCATAAAACAAAAGGTAAATTTAAACCTACAATATGCCAGATGTAAC
This sequence comes from Cherax destructor, assembly GCA_009830355.1. Taxonomy (NCBI): domain Eukaryota; kingdom Metazoa; phylum Arthropoda; class Malacostraca; order Decapoda; family Parastacidae; genus Cherax; species Cherax destructor. The sequence continues at coordinate 149,087 of WNWK01003689.1, forward strand.
GAGGTTAACTTATAAAATATCTAATATATTTAATACAAATGATCTTATGTTGTAAAAATAAACAACTGACTTTAAATGAATTAGTATAGAGGTTGAATACATAAGGAATATATACGCAGTGGTGTTTTTAGCTCTTCATTTGTATAAACAGTGAATTCACTTTATTCTTGTTTTAGATATTAATGTTTTATTAGTGAACAAGCAAAGTGAAGCTGGACACGAGATGCTTTTACTGATAAAATATTCTTGAGCATTGTGTATATACACAACTAACGTGTATATGGAGAAATAATATAGGCTTATATATACAGGAGGGCCCTGCTTATACACCAGGTTCTTGGCCACTGATGTAAAGCGAAAGTCGTTGGGAAGTGAAACAGCCTTTTTTTTCACTTTATAATGAATATAAAAGTCTGATAACATGTTTATACTATCATAAATTAAGTGAGCAATAGAGCTAGGCCTAAAAAAATGCATATACAGTTCACACACTACTTTAAATATTTTCGTCCTTAGCTTATAGTGAGTGATGAATATATTTTTTGTAGGAAGTCTGAATAAATGAAAAATGGATATAATTGAAAACCGCTGCATTAGTGAAGTGTTGCAAAGGTAAGCGCCGTAAAGCGAAGCCAGGCTGATATATATATAATATATATATATATATATATATATATTCACAAACACTGATCTCTGGACGGAGACTCGAACCTACGAACCTCATGACAAGGTACGCAGTGCTTTACCGACCGTACCACACTGGTCAATACCTTGGCATCCAGCTTTCGCTAGACGTATTCAAGGCAGCCAGCTTTCAGGCGGAAGGCTTTCAGCTTTTCATCTCATCCCTGCATGCATCGACACAACTAGAGATTTTACAATGCTAGGAATTCCAAGAGCAGGCGAAATATTCAACAAATTTTTCGCCTGCTCTTGCGAATTCTAGCATTGTAAAATCTCTGTTGTGTCGATGCATGCAGGATGGATGAAAGCTGTAAGCCTCCTGCCTGGCTGCGCTGGAAACGTCTAGCAAGCTGGATGCCAGGTTGGACCAGTGTGACGGTCGTAAGCCACTGCGTACTCATTCGTAGTCATCTCTCAAGATCAGTGTTTGTGAATATTTCGCCTGCTCTTGCGAATTCCTAGCATATATATATATATATATATATATATATATATATATATATATATATATATATATATATATATATATATATATATATATATATATATATATATATATATATATATATATATATATATATATATATATATATATATATATATATATATATATATATATATATATATATATATATATATAAATATTTTTTTATTAACACATCGGCCGATTCCCACCAAGGCAGGGTGGCCCGAAAAGAAAAACTTTCATCATCATTCACTCCATCGCTGTCTTGCCAGAAGGGTGCTTTACACTACAGTTATAAAACTGCAACATTTACACCCCTCCTTCAGAGTGCCGGCACTGTACTTCCCATCTCCAGAACTCAAGTCCGGCCTGCCGGTTTCCTGAACCCCTTCATAAATGTTACTTTGCTCACACTCCAACAGCACGTCAAGTATTAAAACCATATGCCTCCATTCACTCCTATCAAATACGCTCACACATGCTTGCTGGAAATCCAAGCCCTCGCACACAAAACTTCCTTTACCCCTCCCTCCAACCTTTCCTAGGCCGACCCCTACCCAGCCTTCCCTCCACTACAGATTTATACACTCTCGAAGTCACTCTGTCTCGTTCCATTCTCTCTACATGTCCAAACCACCTCAACAACCCCTCCTCAGCTCTCTGGACAATCGTTTTGGTAATCCGCACCTCCTCCTAATTTCCAAACTCCGAATTCTCTGCATTATATTCACACCACACATTGACCTCAGACATGACATCTCCACTGCCTCCAGCCTTCTCCTCGTTGCAACATTCATCACCCATGCTTCACACCCATATAAGAGCGTTGGTATAACTATACTCTCATACATTCCCTCTTTACTTCCATGGACAAGGTTCTTTGTCTCCACAGACTCCGAAGTGCTCCACTCACCCTTTTCCCCTCATCAATTCTATGATTCACCTCATCCTTCATAGACCCATCCGCCGACATGTCCACTCCCAAATATCTGAATACATTCACCTCCTCCATACTCTCTCCCTCCAATCTGATATCCAATCTTTCGTCACCTATTCTTTTTGTTATCCTCATCACACTTTCAATTTTCTTCTTTTACACACCCTACCAAATTCATCCACCAACCTCTGCAGCTTCTCTTCAGAATCTCCCAAAAGCACAGTGTCATCAGCAAAAAGCAACTGTGACAACTCCCACTTTGTATTTGCTTCTTTATCTTTTAGCCCAACACCTCTTGCCAAGACCCTCGCATTCACTTCTCTTACAACCCCATCTATAAATATATTGAACAACCACGGTGACATCACACATCCTTGTCTAAGGCCCACTTTTACTGGGAAATAGTCCCCTTCCCTCCTACACACCTAACCTGAGCCTCACTATCCTCATAAAAACTCTTCACTGCTTTCAGTAACCTTCCTCCTATTCCATACACCTGCAACATCTGCCACATTGCCCCCTATCTACCCTATCATACGCCTTTTCCAAATCCATAAATGCCACAAAAACATCTTTACCCTTATCCAAATACTGTTCACCTATATGTTTTACTGTAAACACTTGGTCTACACACCCCTACCTTTCCTAAAGCCCCCTTGTTCATCTGCTATCCTGCTTTCTGTTTTACTCTTAATTCTTTCAAAATAACTCTACCATACACTTTACCAGGTACACTCAACAGACTTATTCCCTATAATTTTTGCACTCTCTTTTGTCCCCTTTGCCTTTATACAAAGGAACAATACACGCTCTCTGCCAATCCTAGGTACCTTACCCTCTTCCATACATTTATTAAATAATAGCACCAACCACTCCAAAATTATATCCCCACCTGCTTTTAACATTTCTATCTTTATCCCATCAATCCCAGCTGCCTTACCCCCTTTCATTCTACCCACTGCCTCACGAACTTCCCTACACCCACAACTGGCTCTTCCACACTCCTACAAGATGTTATTCCTCCTTGCCCTACACACGAAATCACAGCTTCCCTGTCTTCATCAACATTTAACAAATCCTCAAAATATTCTCTCCATCTTCCCGATACCTCTAACTCTCCATTTAATAACTCTCCTCTCCTATTTTTAACTGTCAAATCCATTTGTTCTCTAGGCTTCCTCAACTTATTAATCTCATTCCAAAACTTTTTCTTATTTTCAACAAAATTTGCTGATAACATCTCACCCACTCTCTCATCTGTTCTCTTTTACATTGCTTCACCACTCTTTTAACCTCTCTTTTTCTCTCCATATACTCTTCCCTCCTTGCATCACTTCTACTTTGTAAAAACCTCTCATATGCTAACTTTTCTCCTTTACTACTCTCTTTACATCATCATTCCACCAATCGCTCCTCTTCCCTCCGCACCCACTCGCCTGTAACCACAAACTTCTGCTGAACACTCTAACACTACATTTTAAATCTACCCCATACATTTTCGACCCCATTGCCTACACTCTCACTAGCCCATCTATCCTCCAATAGTTGTTTATATCTTACCCTAACTGCCTCCTCTTTTAGTTTATAAACCTTCACCTCTCTTTTACTTACTGATTCTATTTTCCTTGTATCCCATCTACCTTTTACTCCCACTGTAGCTATAACTAAAAAGTGATGTGATATATCTGTAGCCCTCTATAAACATGTACATCCTGAAGTCTACTCAACAGTCTTTTATCTATCAATACATAGTCCAACAAACTACTGTCATTACGCCCTACATCATATCTTGTATACTTATTTATCCTCTTTTTCTTAAAATATGTATTACCTATAACTAAACCCCTTTATATACAAAATTCAATCAAAGGGCTCCCATTATCATTTACACCTGGCACCCCAAACTTACCTACTACACCCTCTCTGCATGTTTCTCCCACTTTAGCATTTAGGTCCCCTACCACAATTACTCTCTCATTTGGTTCAAAAGTTCCTATACATTCGCTTAACATCTCCCAAAATCTCTCTCTCTCCTCTACACTCCTCTCTTCTCCAGGTGCATACACGCTTATTATGACCCACTTTTCGCATCCGACCCTTATTTTAATCCACATAATCCTTGAATTTACACATTTATATTCCCTCTTTTCCTTCCATAACTGATCCTTCAACATTATTGCTACCCCTTCCTTAGCTCTAACTCTCTCAGATACTCCTGACTTAATCCCATTTATTTCTCCCCACTGAAACTCGCCTACCCCCTTCAGCTTTGTTTCGCTTATGGCCAGGACATCCAACTTCTTTTCATTCATAACATCGGCAATCATCTCTTTCTTATCATCCGCACTACATCCACGCACATTCAGACAACCCAATTTTATAAAGTTTTTCTTCTTCTCGTTTTTAGTAGATTTGTACAGGAGAAGGGGTTACTAGCCCATTGCTCCCGGCATCTTAGTCGCCTCATACGACACGCATGGCTTACGGATTAGGTAAAACTGGTCAATTAGCAAGAACTCATTTAAAATTAAGTCCTTTCTAAAATTTTCTCTTATACGTTTAAAGATATGGCATTACATCAAACCAAGATGATATAATATATATATATATATATATATATATATATATATATATATATATATATATATATATATATATTATATCATCTTGGTTTGATGTAATGCCATAGTTATGTCTGTATCTGGTGGGTACCGGGGAGGGGGTATACTACTGAATGGTCTGATCTGAGAGTTCATGGAGTGCCCCGGGAGAAGTTAGCTTATAGAGTATGACCCTTGATGACGGTGAAGGGCTCTTGGTCTGGGGAGCTTGAGCTGCCATCCCGTTCCTTGGATAAAGTCTGATTGCCTCCTATTCTCCAGGTGGTTTGACCTCTTAAGAGTACAGTACTTGTTCCTGGAATGTGGTAATAACTATTCTAACAGACAGTAGTAGTCACTGACGTGATATTCTTTTCTATGAGTTAAACGAATTAGGACCTTTTTTTTTTTAAATTTAGGGATGAGATTGACTGGATTTAGATTTTATTTATAATTATAATCACGGGAGAGCGTTAAACCCGTAGGATTATACAGCGCATGTAGGGGGGGGATGGAAGATATTCAGGCTCAATTCAGGGAACTGGAGCAAATATCCTAGATCAAGAGTCCCTCATCAGCGTCAAGGAACCTCCCTTGAGGGGTGACTTGATTAATAGTATTTACTGGTTTATCATTGACTAACTGGATGTAGAATATTCACATATGACTGGATCGTAATTCTCCCACTTTCTAAAATTATTTCATGATCTCTTCCTAATTCGTCGGATCCCCTCAAGGAAGGTGCCTATGTACATGTTAGGGAAGGAGGGGGCACTTGATCCAAGGAACTAGATTATCGTCTTCCTAGGATCGAACTAATCGCTTCTCATTACCCAGATGCTATTACGATCCACATGTTTTTTACACTTCCCGCTGACAGAACTAAAAAATGTCCTCTTGGTACAATACTTGTGGATGGCAGTGTCTTGAGGATATCTTCCCCCCCCCCTCCTCTATCTCGGGTAAGAGGTTGCGTAGTATGGTATAAACCATGGTATTTACCAAGGTTTATACCATACTACGGTATGTTTTATAGATACCGACAAATTGGTTTAGATTTTTATTATAATAAAGGGGAAGCTCAAAAACCAGTAGGATTATGCAGCGCCCGGGGGCTGATGTGGAAGGTTTAATTCAGGGAACTGGCGCACAGATCCAATTCCCTAGATCAAGAGCACCCTCACCAGCATCAAGGAACCTTTCTTGAGGGTTGGTTTAGATTAGAAGGATACGTGAGGAAACACTAAGAAACATTTATTAGAAAACGTTTCGATTCTAGGACCTTGTCACTTGCCTCTCACTCTCCACCTACATATACTGTCTTTCAACCTCTGTGTGTTAGAAGTGATCAAGGTCCCAGGACCGAAACGTTTAATAATAAATATGCCCAGGTGTTTGCTCACTTGTCTATATAAACTGATGCGTAGTATAACTCCAACTGAGGGCTGACAGCCACGTCTTCAAGAACTCTTGAGTTATTCACCCAGACATGACAGCTAGACACAAGTTTAGGGTTTAGGTTTAGGTTTTGAGTTGCATCTCCTGGGCTCATCTTCTAATTTCGCCTTCGTAAATTTAATTTTAAACTGTCCAATATTTTTCAAGTTTTGCAATGTTTGTACTTCTGTTTTTTTTCCTTGTGTAGCCCTTTCCACTTTGTTTATAGTCTTTCCAATTTAAGCTATGTTGTTCTATTGCCATTAATACTTCACTGATATTTCAATATTATAACGACAATGAAATGTTTTCATATTTCTTAATTTCCCCTCTTTCTTCTTTTAGTATCACTTGTGAATTCTTGGTGTTTACGAAGACTATTTCCCAGATTTATTTGTTGTAATCATTATCCCTCCCTTTCCCCTGCTATCTTTTCCAGCGTCCGAGGATAGATTCAGTGAGTGTTTTCCTTAGTGTTTGTTTCTGGCTTCCAGTACGATCCCTGAGGGAAGGCTTCATACCCATTTTGTTTATTAGGCGTAGCCAGAGTTATAATGTCTATAACATCCAGAATGCTTCTATAGATAACTGAATTGCATTATTTTTGGGTGCCTCTCAACGCCGACGACGTTATTAGACGTGTGTCTGGAGACGAGTTGTGTCTGGGGTTGTTTTGTTAAACACGAATTTTAATTACATGTAATTTTAAGTTGTTTCACACTTTTTTTTTCTCGATTTACTTAATTTAAATTTTGGAGATAACTCGTAACTGTTAACAGCATTTTGAGAATTAATTATTTTTTTTCCTGGAATTTCAACGTATTAAGTGAATATATTTGTGAGCCTCGAATATTTCACTGTAAAAAAATAATATAAAGTGGAGATAAATCTTGCTATATCGGAAGTAATGAAGGAATTACTGTTGCAGGTGAGGTGTTGGCGAGTCCCAGCCTCTGAGAGCACCTGGTGATGACTCTGGTTGCTCCACTGTGTTAAGGTGAGTATCTCCTAAGCACGGTGCATTTAATATAATTATAAATTTTCCATAATCAATATAAAATTTGTTCCAAAAGTTCTCGGGTCTTGATTGTTGGAGAGAGATGAAGACTTTTAAATATCTTTGTCATTACAGGTAAGTGTGTCTTCTCAGCTCCTCGTGGGACAGAACGAACACCAGATTTCAGGTAACTTTTCCTAAACTGCACATACGCTAAGATACTGAGTGTATTGTGTATTATAATACTAGCAGTGATCAGTAATTTTATGATTAATATTGTCGAGTAATGAGATTACTTTATGTAGAGGTTGCAGTATTTTCTTATTGATTTGAACATATCACTGCTAAGTGTCAGTTGTGTGAGCGCTTAGCAATTATTCGTTACCGTAAAAAATGATATGTTGTACTGGGAAGCTTAGGGGATGTGCCGACTGGTCCTCACGAGTCTGCATCGGCGTTAGGTTGGTTGATACAGTAATCAGCACTGTGTGTTTAAGATAGACGGTGTTTCCAGCACTGGCACACTTAGGTACAGTGAAAGGCAACGAAATTTTGCATCCACTTCTTCCAGGAAAGATATAGGAATTTCTTCGTATGCTAAAACACTTCCCATACCATCACTTATCTGTAATATATTGTAACAATCCTTCTTGCAAAATAATGCAGTATACTGTATCACAATCCACTCCCTTTTCCAACAGTCAACCAATTAACCCCAGTTCACTGTCATAGTTCTTGCACCGTCACTTACAATACAGGAACATTTTAAAGATTTCCTATTCACTTTCAGCTGAATCAAGTGCTGCATAAATTCAAGAATTTTATACTAACATTCAAATGTTTTATTATGAATAATGCTTCAAATACCAAGAAATCTTCATCTACACTACGTGTGTTTACGAGAATTTATCACTGATGTTTGTACTTTCGTCCAGTGCTAACAAAAAAACATTTGTATTGTTTTATTATATTATGTTTGAAAGAATCATTCTGTGCATCTTTACTTGGTCTTCTTGAGACTGTTTGATGAGACACTTGACGAACTTTAAAATTTTCTTGCAACTTTATCTCCAAACGTTTATGTTTTCTTGATAATTTTACCTTTGACGTTCTTTTGCGTTGCAACAAGTGTTTATTATCAAGAGCACTGGATGATCTAAATGATACCAGGCCCAAGCGCTCTTCAAATCTCAAAATTACGTACTCCACCTAAATTCTTGTGGCATTTTCATTGCACAATGCTTTATCAATTCTCCATTTACATATGACTTTTTTCTCACAAGCATCAGCCTAATTTACAATAATGCAGAAATACTTGAAGTTTTGTTATCATGAAATTACACAGCGCGTCGTTTTGAGTTTCAACGTTGCTTTTCTAGTTATCAAAATATCAGCTCGTGATTTTACTACTAGCTGGGCACACTGTGCATTGTATCATGCCGCCCAACATTGTTCTGCTATGGCAAGAATTTGTAGACACAGGAGACATTGTGAGAAATGTGGGTAAATTTTATAGCCAATGTCCCGAATTATTTCCCCCCCCCCCCCCATAAATGTGAAGAAACTTTGGTACATCAAACAGTTTACACTTACTGATATTGATGCCCCTCAGAGCCAAGTGGGACTTTAAGGTCACCAGGTCACAATAATCTCTCTCCTTCGTGCCCACCTTCTCGGGTCATCACCTCTCACACGTCTGGACCTTAAATTATTATTACAACATATAGTTCTTAAAATTATTTGAAAAAAAAATGACAGTAATATCAATTACTTGATCTGAGTAATTTGCTTGGGTAATTTTATATAAATATAAATCAATTACATGATTAGAAAAGTATAAAGGACATTTCAATATTACTCACCAAATTAAGATTTTGTTGTTATATCCTAACGCCTCCCTTTCGGTAGACAATTCACATTGTCCAATATAAATTAACATACCTGTAGTGAAAATTAACACACTGGGAGGCATACATTACCTATGGTATCAACTTAATCTCTGACGACACCGCTTCTATTACACATTAATTAATTTCATTTGAAGATTCGGACGATTTCCAATTCCTTGAGAGAACCAACACTACTTCTCAAGAAGGGTGCATGCATGGGTAGGCGGTGTGTTACGGTGGGTAGGGGGGGGTGGATTGTCCTTTTTGAGGGTTTTAAGAATGGACGTGGAGGGAGTAGGTGTAGACGTGAGGAGAGCCATTCTGTATATTGTAGCAGATTACATGCGTCTTGGAGTATGAGGGATGTAGTAGGGGAGGTGAGGGTTAGGGTGCTGGCGGCGCGGTTTTATCGAGCAAAGTGTCGGAACGAAGTTGTATATGGTAGGGATTGGGGAAGGGCTTTTCCTGAGGCCTATAGGCACATGAATGTCGGGATACTTTTAGGGTTAGATAGGGCGAACGACCAAGGGGGCTGGTCGAGGGGGCGGCGGTTGTGGAAGGAGGGGTGTCTCTTTGTATGGGTGGTGTGCATGATGTGTGGAAGGGTGTGGGTGATGGGTGGATGAGAAGAGTTTGGTAGTAGTGGGGGACTGTTTACCATGGGGTTTAGGGGAAAGCACTATGTCTTGGTTTGCAGAACACAGACTAAGACTTGAGTGTAAGGTGTATTTGTGCGACTGCCGTCTTAAAAGGGGGGATGGGGGTGTCAGGGGTAGTGTGAAGGGGGCTTTCACTGTGGTTTGTGAAAAAGTGGCTGGGATGGCGGTTAATGGACAGACCAGTAGGCATAATAATACGTGAGCACGAGATTATTGAAGGGATGAGGGAGGTTACACCTTTTTTTGCCAGAATAACGTGATTTTATTTTTGAACAGTTTAAGTTGATTCATTTATGGCCTTGAATCAAATGTATATTGTTAGCTTGATATGTAATTGTAAAAAAAATTTGAATAAGTTTTTGTATTGTATAACTATTTAATGTATGCTTAACACAAAGATGGACTTAAGGGATAAGGAGGGTATGCATGGTATATGCTTGATTTTGTATGGTAGAGGATGGGTGTGTGTAGGTTAGGTTTTGGGGTTATATTTTGTACAAGATAGGAGTGAGAACATAAGTCTAAGCTTACAGTGGTTGATTTTGTTCT